>JAQJVL010000051.1:1315938-1404863 GCA_035578905.1 Stictocephala bisonia
TTATTACATAGTATACACTCAAAAACTAATGGTCTCCCACATCCCCATTTTACATGTTATATTATGCAAGCTCATGATCCCAATTACATTTTATGCGAGTAAATTAAATCATATGTTTGTTTATGTTAAAGTGGTGTGTTTTTATTAGTATATTTATTACTTTAATATTTAATTATTGCCTGTTTAAAATGTACATATAACTTTTCTTTTAGAACAGTCATGTTGTGATCAGTAAAATGAAACTTAAATGGAATATTTTTAAAGATTTTTTTCTTATGTTTTTTCTTTTATAAAAAACCACTTGCCAGTTCACATAGACCTGCAGGTGTTTGGTTATGTTAGCCCTAAGTTACAGCAGTTATGGCAGTGAATTAATGGAAAAGATCCAAAGATTTTAACTTTTTAATAAAAAACGTTCTTACCGATTTCCTGAATCAATGTTTTCTTGGCTTCTAGAGGTCGTAAAATTAATTACTTAGTCACGTTGTAATCCTATGAAATTTATAGTTACAATACTTTACTTTTAGACGGGTAGCACTTCAACGTGACCCAGTAATTAACTATGCGACCTCTAAAAAACAAGAAAACATTGTTGCATTTGCCAGATTTCCTGGTCTAACTTATTTGCTTAAAGTTAGAAAACACATTTTTAAATTTGATTTATCATGGCTTAGCATGCATCAATCGTTACCTGAGAGTCCAGGTGTACCAATGTCTTTACAGGTGAGAATATTCTCACAATAATGGATGGATACCATTTTCAATATTTTACACTAATTAAAATTAATCCTTCATAAGACCCTTCCTCTGGAGACATTAATTTTTATTGCTCAAGGGATGCTTAATGTATTTGAATATTTAATCTCATTGTGAAACAGTGCTTTTTAGGTGTGACCCAATAAATGTTAAAATAGCTATGAATTAGTTCAAGTTCTTTTTTTTTTAAGACCCTATCATAAGTTAGTTAAATGTGTGGTGGCGACATGGAGATCTCACAAGGCCTGTCTCAGTGCCTGAGAATTACTACATTTACTTAACTGGCTGATGGTACAATGCTAGTTTAAGGCTTTAACTAATCTCTAGTTATTTTTTCATCTTTTTTACCAAGTGTAGTTAGATCTATAGTAGAACAGCCTGTACATACACTTTAGAAGAATACTATGGCAATGCTTCTATCTCTGTATCATTCAAGGCTGGGTGATTTATTTATTTTTTACATAGGCTATTTATAGATTTAAGTCTTAGTTTAGTTGGGTGGTGTATATTAAGGGTGTATCGTGATATTTTAAACATCCTGCAAGTGCAAGCTAGTAAACTATCATCTACTTTTTAATATTTGTTTATACAATCTTTATATTCTTCGCAATCTTTATTACACAATTAGTTATATTCTTCAATATGTATTTTTTATTTAACGCTATTGAATTTAAAGATAAAAATGTTTGTAAGAATATTCTTTAAAAGGTAATAATTGATAATAGGATTCATGCGAAATTATTTAAATATTTATATAGCGAAAATATTGTTATTTTAATAATTTTATTAATAACTGTTATAACAGTTAACAAATCTTTAGTTTAATGACAATAATAATTGCTGATAAATATTTGACATTAGTACAGTTAATTGAAATTCTGTGTGTCCATGAAGTGAGTATCTGTGTTATTAGAAAGACCACAATAACGAAACTTGGTGATTGTATTTTGGATAAAGTAGTTTTCTTTTAGACGTCCATAGTTGTAATTTATTACTACGATGTTACAGCCCATTGGAGAAATATTGAAAATATTTAATGTAAGCATGTTGTATCAAAATGTACGTAATTTTAAAATCTTGACTAACAGGACATTTTGTTGCAAATTGTATACCCAAGGACTGACTCACTCAGATATTAAAGCCTTTTAAGTAAAAAAAACAAGGTAATCCATAGAGTATAGAAGTTGCTCTGTGAGAAAAACACTAATGAATTTAATACTGTTGTGGATGATAACATTATTTCCTCTTTATCTATAGAGGGTGTGAAAAATGTCATATTTACTACTTGCAGTAATTACAAAACAAATGAAAAAAGAAAAAGAACTAATCTTACAGCCATGTTGTAGCCGTAGGCGATAATAATGACTCGCCACATTAAATCATTTTATTCTTATCTGTCACAACTGTAGTACTGTCTGTATAAGAACATTTAGTTTCTGACCGAGTCAATCCTTTAAGACACACACTTACATGATAGAGACATTTTCTGTATTCTACACTGAGATTTTCAAAACTTTCCCATTGGGCCATCCTAATGTAAGTGATATTTTACAACTATCGACATTTAAAGTTGATTTACAGTACTTAGTTTATCCTTAAACCATCAAAAACTGTCATTATTGGTTTCTTTCCAAACAAGAAGGATATTTGACAATTCCTGGATTTATTGAATACCTAGCATTTGTGTAACTCCCCTTGAGTCATTCTTATTGTTAAGCCATAGTTTTAATTGATTTTTTAATAATTTTTTAAAAATAATTAAGGGGAAAACCAATTATTGCCTTTTATTTATCTTTAGTATCAAAGAGTATTTTGAAGGTTACAAAAAAACTATTTATTAAATAAATTATGATTCTGTTTTCAAGTCTTTTGGATTGTATTTTGAAACAATTGTATAATGTGCAAAAATGTGTTGTTAGAACATGTCTTGCTCCTGCTCTCATAGCATGCTTGGTTGTTGATACAGTTAGATTTTACTACTGGGATGTACTTAGTCCTTTAATATTTGTTTTTTTTTTTCAGCATGATTACTTTGATAGTATATTTAATTTGTTTATATGTATATACATCGTTGAAATATATTTATCTAAGAGACAAATTTGATTTTATTAATAAATGCACCAAGAAAAAAAGGGGAATAAACTTGGTTCTTTAATATATTTCTGTCGACTCTTATCAGCAAAGTTGTAATATTTATACGGACATGAAGGAATTATTGTTGTCCCCCCATGTCATGTCAAAAAACATTCAATCAAAAGGGAAAGTTTGTCAAAGGAAGCATGCTTATAATTTAATTCATGACACTTTGTTTATTCATAAAAAATCTTCAGTAAAAAGGTTCTTAGGCTTTCAATCTGCAGTGTCTGTAGTTTATTGTTATTTAGAAGATATTCTAATGAAAATATCTTTTAAATAACACGTTAAAAAATGTAAGATATTATAAATAACACATTAAAAAAGAATATGAATTAAAAATTGATACATGCAAGATTTGCAGTACCAGGAATATTATTACATAAACTATGTAGTATAATTCTTGCCATGTAAGTAAAGAGTTCCGCAATCACAAACAATTGCACAGTTTTCGACTAACAGGCTGGACAATGCTTTTGTTATTTCACTAGAAATAATTTTAATCTAAAGTTTCTTATATTAAAGTGTTATTTTTCAAAATGAAAAAACATATACCTTTCCACTTATTCTGACTACCACATTATACTCCATCTATTTCTAGATAATTTTTTTATATTTAAGAGTAATGTTGGCATGCAGTGATTTGTCAACACAATGGCCAAAAACTGTTTGGAAATCTGGAATAATATAGTAGCAGCCACAGTTAGAATCAAGTACCAACTAAATTAAAAATGGATAAAATGTAAAAAAGATATGGTAGGAAGATCATCATAACATTAAAATTTTATCTAGTTTCAGAAAATATAAACATTATATATATCTTATAGGTAAAAATAAATTTTGGAAATTTATAAATGTAAACAGTACAAAAATCAGAAATTTCGTTACCGCGGATACTGTTATATTCAATAATTTCCTAAAAAAAACTATATACACTACAGAGTTCATACTTATACCAAAATTTAGATAAAAATAAGAGCTATAAATTGAAAATATTTGTTGTCCTAACGGGCCTATTACACGTGAAGATATACCGTGAAACAAAACAACACCAGAGCACCGGTGAAATGAAACAAGATGGCTAGATCGAACGGCTTCTTCGTTGTGCTTCACTTTCAATCACATGACGTCACCAAAATAAACGATGTATTGACTAACGATGCATATCGTTGGAACCGGCCACTAACGTAGAATCCATAGGCATGTAAAACTTTGTCGTAGCGTGAAAAATACGTACTATAATGACAGTTATATGCGGTCGTGTCAACAGTGCGCTAAAATCCTTTTTTCTTCAAGCAAGAAGTTCCTTTTGACATACAAAGAAGCTGAAAACAATCATGCTTATTTTTATTTTATATTTTGGAAAAATTACAGTGATTTTGTCTGTTGCCTCATTTGACTTAATTCCCTAAATAAAATTTATTTTAATACCTGACTATGTAAAAAAAATGAGTTAAAGCAACATATTTATGATAAAAAAACTATATAAATTACATTTCATTGAATGATACTATATGTACGTAACTAATATATTTTCAGCATTTAATTATTATAATCTTATGAATTATTGGTTTCCAGGTGATTACAAACCAACTATAACAAGAGTTGGTACAGTTTTAACAACAGTTAATTTTTACTTAATTTTTGGTAGTTCATATACATGTTTTGTAGTGTTTATACGATAGAATCTGTAAAAAACTGGGGTTTATAGAAAGATTTGGAAAAATAATAACTGCATAAAAACATATAAACAAATGGGAAATAATTCATTTGTTGAAATTATTTCATAGTTACAATTAAGGCATGTAGGCAGAATATATTTATTTAGTCAAAAAGGAAAACACTTTTTTCAATAAATCCTTTATCGGGGTTTGAAACCTGTGCTCACATACTCCAATAAACAGCTGTGGATGAAGAGATTTATGTGCAGTTGTATTATAACCAAAAACGATTACAGAAAGTATAAATATTTTTGCTGTTGTATGTCGTATCGTTGCAAGTTGGGTGTGGTAAAATGAACTGATGGTAATATTTAGGCATTTAATAAAGATTTTTAGAGTTACAGATTCTTAGAGTTTAATTTATAGTATTGTAAAACATGACTTACAATATGATTAAGATAGTTTATATGTCAAATTCTATATCTCTAGGCATGTATATCTACATGTATCTCTAGGCATGTATATCTACATGTATCTCTAGGCATGTATATCTACAGATGGAATGAGTTGGATGGGAGTGAATAGAAGTTAAATCGAAGTATTGAAAATTAAAATAACTGTTGCTATGTTCTCATTAATTTATTCTGGAATGATGAACTAAATTTTATCTGATATTGGACTAATAAATGTTGATAAGCCATGTTCATGAAAAACGTATTTAAAAGTCAAAGCCTTAGATTATTTCACACTTTGTTTTATTTAGCTTGGACAAGAGAACAATAATTGAATAGTAATAAATATCATGATTTCAAATTATATTAACATTCTCTATCACAACTGAAGTAAGACTTATTCAGGTTGTGACAAAACTGTGTCTTCATAAAAAGCATGTCTATTTTAAGCTTCCAATTACTATAAAATGTGTAATACATATTAAACGTTTATTAATCAAAGAAGCTAGGCACCAATATTACAAATGAGCATACTTGGGCTGCTGAGCTGGTTGTTCACTTCAGCTTATGTTTGGTATGGATTCCAACTGAAATACTCCTATATGAAGTAAACCTTGGTTGTATGACTTTGACCAGCATTGTTTTATTCAGAAATAATATCAATTCCAAATCAAAATTTCGCTTGAAAACAAACTTTTTCAAAATTTTATTTAGTAAGGTTTATTGCATAAAAATAGTTACTGTCAGTGGTTTTTTTCTTTTTTCTTAATTGGCACACAAAGTATTTGTGCTAACATTTCAGTAATACAGCTGTAGATGTTAAGCACCAATTTGTAAACATTATTTACTATGTTTTTCATATCTTATGATAATAAAAGACAGGAAAGTATTCCTGTCTTTAAGATCTTCTCCATTTCTAAATCCGCTTTCTGGCTGTAATCCCTCTGGAACATAACTGAATCTCCTGTGATCACTAGCTTTCCCTTGCTATAATACAGAATCAGCTGTGATGGATAGGTTCCCACTGCAAAATTACTGAAACACATGTCATAACAGTGTCTATGCTGTGGGAGGGAAGCCATTGCTCTTGCTCCCCTCTTCAAAATTACTAAATCAGTTTGCTGCTTGCTTCACCCTTTCAAATGAATAGGATATGATGGCTTTCTTCCCCTCCCACATTACTGAATCATCTGTGATGGCTTGCTTCGCCATCCTACATTACTGAATCAGCTGTGATGGTTGCTTCCCCTCCCACATTACTGAATCATCTGTGATGGCTTCCCCTCCCACATTACTGAAACATCTGTGATGGATTGCTTCCTCCTCCTACATTACTGAATCAGCTGTAATGGCTTGATTCCCCTCCCACATTACTGAATCAGTTATGATGGCTTGCTTCCCATCCCACATTACTGAATCATCTGTGATGGATTGCTTCCTCCTCCTACATTACTGAATCAGCTGTAATGGCTTGCTTCCCCTCCCACATTACTGAATCATCTGTGATGGATTGCTTCCCCCTCCTACATTACTGAATCAGCTGTGATTGAAGCTTAACTTAGATAGCTACTCTTTGTACATCTCATGCTTTTAAAATGATTGAATAGATTATAAATCTCTAAACAATATCCCAAAATATTATTTATATAAGTAGCCATCAAATACGAGGGCTATCCAGAAAGTAACAGACGTTTTTAAATAAAAAATTAACCAACTGAAATAGGAACACTTTATTATATACATCTAAAAGCTACACTTTTAGGCTATTTTTCAACGTAATCTACGTTCAAATTGAGACATTTATCATAACGTGACACAAGTTTTTCGATTCCAGCTTTGTAGAAATCTGCCGCCTGAGATCTTAACCACTGATTAACGCCAGCGTGAAGTTCAGCGTCACTATCAGGCAGTGGACTGCGATACACTTGCAGTGGTAAAGGCCCTCCCGCCCACCCATACATGTGCAGTGGTAAAGTGCCTCCCACCCACCCATACACTTGCAGTTGTAAAGGCCCTCTCACCCACCCATACACGTGCAGTGGTAAAGGCTCACCCATATACGTACAATGGTAAAGGGCCTCCCACCCACCCATACACTTGCAATGTTAAGGTAGATCACGGCTGCTGCCCAAGTAGATCACGGATGCTACCCAAGTAGATCATGGCAATGATAAAGGCCCTCCCGCCCGCCCATAAACGCACAGTGGTAAGGGGCCTCCCACCCACCCAAACACATGCAGCGGTAAAAGCCCTCCCGACCACCCATACACATATAGTGGTAAAGAGCCTTCCACCCACCCATACACCTGCAGTGTTAAAGGCCCTCCCGCCCACCCATACACGTACAGTGGTAAAGAGCCTTCCACCCACCCATACACTTACAGTGTTAAAGGCCCTCCCGCCCACCCATACACTTGCAGTGGTAAAGGGCCTCCCACCCACCCATACACTATCGAAGCACTGTGTTGCGAGCCAGATCTTCATCGCTGGAAAGAGGTGGTAGTCGCTTGGTGCCAGATCTGGGCTATAAGGCGGATGATCAAACACTTCCCAATCAAAATCATCCAAGACTTGTCGTGTACGACTGGCTGTATGGGGACGTGCATTGTCATGGAAAAACAAAATTTTTGAGCTCAATTTTCCCCTACGCTTGTTTTGTATCGCTCGCCGTAGCTTCTGCAATGTTTCACAATACCTAGAGAGACAAAACAAAACGCAGAGGTGTTGATTGTTGATCCTCGTTCAAGGAAATCAACCAGAATCACACCCTTAGCATCTCAAAAAATAGTTGCCGTAATCTTTCTCGCTGACAAAGTTTGGAGACATATTCTTGGTTTTTTTGGAGAATGGGTGTGCCCCCATTCCATAGACTGCATTTTTGTTTCACAATTGACATGCTTCACCCATGTTTCATCACCAGTAACGATACGATCGAGAAGTTTGTTACCATGTTTGTCATATTCATCAAGAAAAGTTAATGATGCAGCAAGTCTTTGTTTTTGTGATCTTCCGTAAGGATTTTTGGAACCCACCTGGCACAAAATTTGTGGTATCCAAGCTTCCCTACAACAATTTCATGAAGTAAACTTCGTGAAATTTGTGGGAAATGTTCCGAGAGTTCAGTCATTGTGAAACGGCGATTTTCTCGAACTTTGTCATTGATTTTCAACATCGAATCTTCAGTCACAAGGCTAGGCCAACCGCTACGACTATCGTCATGAACATTGGTGCGGCCATTTTTAAAGTCAGTACACCACTGCCTTACTCTGCTTTCACTCATTATTCCATTTACATAAACTTCACACAGTTGGCGATAGATTTCAATTGGTTTATGGTTTTTTGCCGACAAAAACCTTATCACTGAACGCACTTCAATAGTGGGGGGATTTTCAATTGCAGCACACATTTTAATTATTCAAAGTGAGACAAGCAAAATAGGTACAGACCACGCGCGACTACAGCTCAATGCATACTGAGCACCAGAGTGTTTTGACAGCAAGATGGCGGCTGTAGCCCCGCCCACTGCCGCACAATTCAAAAACGTCTGTTACTTTCTGGATAGCTCTCGTATGTGAAGTATCATATAAATCTAAATCAAGGATGAATTTTAAGAAGATGTATTGAGAATCGTAAGAAAAGTCTGTTTCTTTTTCATTCAAAACTGACGCCTATACCAATAATTTTACAATGCATTTTACTCAAATTTGTATGTATAATTCGGTACAATTTGTCTGAATTATGCAAGTTCTCAAAACAACATACACTAATGTTCTTAACGTTTTTTAGATGAAGAATTAGTGTTATAGTTTTGAATCGTTGTATACAATTTGTTATTTGTTTAGAAAGTGCTCTGTGTTTTCATTGTAAAATATAGTCTTATGACCTACAAACTGCTTTGATTAATTCAAAATGATAGATAGTTTACTTTGAGAGTTAAAAGTCATGTGACACTGCTTCCTCTGCACCCAACTTTCTCCTTCCATCAAAGACATGCCGAGACTAGAGATTGGTTATTAGTTGTACAACTGACAATTTGACTGTAAAGTCAACACTATTTTATATATAGACTAATACCGTTTCTTTGCAAATTATCTACTTCAGGAGAATATTGTTTCTGAAGATGTTAAATATGTGATGGTCAAGCATGATGAAGAAACGTTTCCTTTTACAAATGTTATGTACAACATAAATTAGTTTTTCATCGGCACTGTGTAATTTAAGAAGTAATACATTCTTAAGCTCATAAAATATGATATAGTTATTGTATACAAACAGATTGATTACACTTAGTTATTCGTCGTCAAAAAAATTTGTTACTCTTGTTCTTATTTTTATTTATACCAAAATGAATAAATTTGATTCCTGTTTTTGAACCAAAGTTAGTTGAAAGCTTAAGTAATTTCATTTTGTTAAGTCAATGGTTCCAGAAACGTCACACTATATATTACATTAAGTTATAAAATAATATAAGTGATTTTTAAAGTGATTTTGAGAATCAGCAATAGTCTTATTACCACAATGAAATTAAACATTATTTTAAGCAAATAAAGTCTCTATGCTAATAAATTAATGTTGAAAAGTGCAATGAGAATCACAAATCTTTTATTAAATTATGAATAATTATTATAAATAAATGAAACTGATTTGTATAATAGATAATTACTTTAAGTGCACGCATTGAGAATTCATATGAATCATGAGTATTTCATAAATTTATTTACACAGTACCTCATTTGCTTATAATTATTTTGCTCTTGAAATTAATTTCCCACCTTCTTAACTGAAATATCTGTTAACAGGTCCTCAAGCAACATGTTTCACTGTTGAACAAGCAACATGTTTCACTGTTGAACAAGCAACATGTTTCACTGTTGAACAAGCAACATGTTTCACTGTTAACAAGCAACATGTTTCACTGTTGAACAAGCAACATGTATCACTGTTGAACAAGCAACATGTTTCACTGTTGAACAGTTTGGATTTATTTGCTCAGTTTCATTCAAATAACATTAAGCAAGATTCATGTTGCGAATAGTTTCTTCATTTTTGATACCTACATTGTATGCTTCAATAATTTTGGTGAAATAAGTTGTTTTCATTACTCAATATTGTGTATTTATAAGTCAAAGCTGTTAATCACTGATCAAAATATTTTAGGTCTAGCTAAAAATAACAGATAAATTTTATCCAGACGAGTGTGGGCTTCTTCCCTCTCCAGCCGCTATCAACCCCTCAGTTGGATAGCCATCCATTTTATGAAATTGTATATCCTCAAACTGTTGAAAAAATTGCTTAATGTTTTAGACGATAGTAATCAAAGTGTATCTTTTTGTAAAGAGTGTAACTGGGACCAATTCTTTTTTAATCAATGTCTGTCATACTCTCAAGTTATGACTGGCTTTAAACATCAACAGTATTTAAAAATGGTAACAACAATTTGTGATCCAAAAAGGCTGTCAGTTGAGTAGTTCTGATTTACCGTTTTCATAAAAATCAACAAAATAAATATTGACAGACATTGTCATACGAATAGTTTGTTCAGAAATAGTGCTCATATACTTTACACTCCAGGCCGTTGTTTGTTGAACATTAGAATGATGTGTTAAATATTGATCCTACTTACCAGATATTGCTCTTTGGGACGTTTACAGTAAAATATCATATGAAATAAATTGGACTTGAGGCAATAATCTGTGAAAGAATTGTAGAGACTGTGAACATGTATTCAAAAGATAACCAATATTGCTTTGACTTGTTGAAAATTCATAAATTCGTACAGAAGCGATGTTAGGATCACCAAAGGGAGTATATAGGATTAAACAGAATTAATTATATTGAAGTTGAGAAGTAGTGAAATAAAAAATATTGTAGCTCTAATCCTGTTGCCTCTAAGCCAAAATCGCATACTTAGTTTTATGGTTTGTGGATAAAATGTCTTAAAAGTAATGCCAATATTCTTATCTTTGTCAGTTTAAAAATAAGAACAAAAATCACCTTAAGAATATTTAGTATATAATACTGTTTTCAAATATAATAGTGTGCAGCAAATTGTCAGTGTACTTAAATTATAGGTCAATATCATATAATATTTTATTGTTAGAACTATGAAATGTATTTACTAATGAAGCTCATGATTATTTGATGTAACAGCTTCAAAATTCAGTATTGTTAAAACACTGAAACAGACTGTTATTAAATTATTTAGGTTTGATATTATGGAAATACATTTTTTTCTTCATGAATGAGTTTTATTGTTACCTAGTTTTAATACTGTAATAAATAACTTCCTGTTGTGTATTTGACTGACAAATTTCAGTTTTCAATGGAGTCGTCAAACACAAATGGGCAGGAGTTGCCACTGCTTAACCCTTTGGCACCCAAGGAATTACTTAGATTGTGTCCCAGAACCGCTGGGTCCAGTTGCGCCACCATCAGACACTGACTCGACTGTTTTATGCTAAACCACCAAGTCGTTTTCAGCTGATTTTGCATAAGTGCAAATAAATATTTGCAGTTCCGCTAATTTCAAAGATAGAATAATGTTTTTGGTGTCATTATATTTTTAAAGATATTCTCTACATATATTTGAAGATTTCTGTACAAATATTTGAAGACAGTTTTATGTTTTTAATTTAATTTAGAGTCAACAATTTCAATAATATTATTGATACTTAAAAATAAACATAAAACACTTGCGTTTTATAGCTAAGCCACCAATGAAGAACGTTACCTGTGAATTTGAGCTAGAAATACTCACAGTTTTTAACACGTTAACTGCTACCATATAAGCTTTGTGGTATATCCTGCCGTGCCAAATTTTTTTGTGCATTCCTTATTTATAATACTGTTTTTGCGTGATAGTAAGCTGTAGTAGACGATTCCATGCAAATATTTCTTTGGGGGAAGAGAGGGTAATAGTGGACCGATCGGGTCGGCAGTAATTTTGTCCAATGTTGTGAGGCTGAAAAATAATGTTGCCGACCCGATCAGACCGCCAGGGATGTTTTTGAGTAAATGGTGAATTTTATTATTCCTGGTTGGTAGCACTGCTTATGAAACTCTGGCTGTCAGTTTTTGTTGAGCACGAAGTGGTTCCCTCCTTTTTTTCCTGCCGAAGGGGTTCCCGCCTACGCCCATCTCAGTAGTGCTGTTCTGTAGGCTATGTGATGCGTTTGGTTGAATACGAATGTGAAGCTTTATTTCTGATGTGAATAATTCAGTTAAATATATTTTGTTAATTTTAACCTATTACAATGAGCAATAAACTTAACCCTAGATTACTTATGTGTCGTAAAAATTACGACTCGCCGTTTCCAAAAATGCTTTATCTAGACAAATAGTGCGCCCCCAGCCCCCCCACTCCCAGTACCTTCCTCCCGCCATTAGACAACACCAGTCGCGGAGTGGCACGCCTACCAGTCAGTTCTATCATTACGCATTCCTGTCTGTCTCGTCAATTTGACGACACATAAGTAGTAAAGTAACTTTTTTCCGTGAAAGTTGTTGATTGTTTTTATGCTGTTAGATTGGTTTTATTTCATAGTATAAGTGTTTTAGCAGTTATTATTTGTAGTTAGTTTTCAAGTTGTAAATATCAATTTTTATTTCATAGTTTTATTTCATAGTAACACCAATGAGAAACCTCGTTTTCTCAAGACGAGAGGTTGTTGGTAACGCCCGTAACTCTATTTTACCCTTGTCATGTTTTATGGAAATTTTTGATGAACATATGTTCAATACAGTTGTCAGATATACTAACGAAGAAATCGAGCGGGTAAAAAACAACTACAATGACCCTACAATAAATACTATTCAACCTACTAACTTAGATGAAATGAAAGCTTTTGTCGGACTCCTTGTTAACTCTGCATGGAGCAAAGACAACCATCTTGCTGCAAGAGAGAGATGTTCGACAGCGAATGGAGTGGCTCCAGGTACAAGTGTGTAATGACTTGCGATCGTTTTCAGTTTCTAATACTTTGTCTTAGATTTGATGACAAAGCAACACGAAATGAGCGCAAACGCACTGACCCTTTTGCTCCAATACGAGATGTGTGGGAAGCATTTATTTTGAACTGCCGAACAAAGTATAAGCCAGGCAGTTACGTAACTGTTGATGAGCAGCTCCTTGCATTTCGTGGGAAATGTCCTTTTAGGATGTACATTCCTAACAAGCCCGCAAAATATGGGGTCAAACTTGTTTGTTGCTGTGACAACACTACAAACTACATGATTGATAGTGAACCATATTTGGGAAAGAAAACTCCAACAGGAGGCCAGCCGGCAGCTGATTACTTTGTAAAAAAGTTGACTACAAGCATCCAGGGCTCTAACAGAAGTGTAACCACTGACAACTGGTTCACGAACATCAAGCTGGCAGAGGACCTATTGCAGGAACCCTTCAAGTTGACTACTGTCGGTACAATCCGTCTAAACAGAAAAGGTGTCCCAATTGAGCTTGGAAATCGAAAAGAAAAGCCTGTAGAGTCATCGATGTTTCTCTTTGACCGAGAGACAACTTTGGTTTCTTACAAACCTAAACCTAACAAGGTAGTAGTACTTTTATCTACCATGCACAGTGGTCTGGCACTTAATTCCGACACAAATAAACCTGAAATTATCCACACATACAATTCTACAAAAGGAGCAGTTGATACACTAGACAAAATGTGTGGAGACATGTCGTGCAGCAGAAAAACCCGTCGATGGCCCCTCTGCATTTTTTATGGCATATTGAACATTGCCTTTGTGAACTCTTACGTTATTTACTGCATGAACAATCTTCGGCTGGGAAACAAACCACTACAAAGAAAAGCCTACATGAAACAGTTGTGTAAGGAGCTGACAGAACCACATATGAGATCGCGCCTTGAAATACCTCAACTGAGAAGGAACACTCGAACCGAAATTTGTGAGCTGCTTGGAATTCCAGTAGCACCACAAGCCCCAAGAGCTCAAGGAGCCAGAAAAACATGTTTTATTGTCCAGCTGCCCTCAGAAGAATGACTACTACATATTGTGTTCACTGCGGCCATCCAATATGTGGACAGCACCGGGCCGTATGCTGCTTTGACTGTGACAAATAAGTCCTCAATGAACTGAAAACCTAATGTTTATCAATCTACCTAAACAATAAATACAAGTGTAAAACTTTTTCTAATACCAAAAAAGTAGTCTCCAACTTGTATATTTTTATATAAATGTGTGTTTAATTCAATAAAAAATTTTTATTGTACACTACAATTTTTTTTTAAAAACCTGTATTTTGAAAATGTTTGTAAAATCTAGGTACGAATTTTTTTTTTTTTTACAGGATGTGTCAATGATAGACCTTTAAATTTTTTTCCCCCAAAGCTTAAAGAGTTGTAAAACAACAAGGGAATATATATTTCATTGAAAAAAATGTTAAAGGCCTTATAAAAAAAAATATATGTGAGTCGTCAAAATTACTACACTTAAGTAATAGTGTAACAAAAAAAAAGACTTAAGTAATCTAGGGTTAACGATAAAGATATAGAGAGACTTTTTAATATCCCCATGTCAAGTGTACCTGATCAGCCTATGAGTGATGATGAATGGGGATGTAACATCGGTAGTGACGCGGACGATACAGACGACGATCCGGACTTCGAGGTGACTGACGACAAATATATGGTTACGAGTGATGATGAATTTATTGATAATAAAGAGACAAATGAAGGTGCATTTTTTAATGAAATGGACAAATGAAACCTTTCTTATGCAAAGACTGCTTCAAATAAATACACAAGTAATAAGTAAAATCAGTTTGTAAATGTCGATTATTTCACTGTCATAATTCGATTTATATTTACGTTCATTATATGTATTCTTTATTGAAATGTAAAATAAACATGTTTATTGCCGAATTTAAGTATTATGTTCCTGCTAATTTAAACGAAATATTAAACCATAGACTATTCCAAATGTTTTTGTTTTTAAGAATTCCATTATATATACTTTACAAGTAAAACAGTCTTATTTGATATTTTAAAATATAAATACGACAGTATAACTAAGGAAGTAAAGCTTACAATTTAATTTCTTATATTAAAAACACGTTTTTATTTAAAAATAATTATGGCCGACCCGATCGGGTCGGCAGAAATATGCGAAACTCCAATGCATATTTCAAAAAAACCAACTGATGAATATCACAATGACAATGTTCTTCATCTAGCATGGTTCTTACTTTCACACTTAGTTGGGGTGATTGGCACCAGACGGCAGTTGAGAGTGCTCTCTAGCAGAAAAACAAAATACTGTCATCGTCAGTCGGCCGGCCCAATCGGGCCGGCACGTTCCCGCTTGCCGCCATCAGACCGCCGACCCGATCGGGTCGGCATGGCAGTTAACGTATTAATCTATAAATAACATAGATTTTGTTAATTTTAAGGAAGTTTATATACTATGCAAATATATACTATGCAAAAATTTATATAATGCTTACTTATGAAGCCTATTTGCATTATTTTTCAACATATTGTAATGTATTATTCCAGAAGTGCCTGAAATGTAATAAAAAGCCAATTTAATACAAATTAATAAAAAATAATTCATAATTAAGTTATTTATCTCAAAATATATGTAATTTGTTCTAGTAACAATTCAAAGATTCCCAAGAGTGCATGAGAAAAGATAATATTCACCACAAACATAAAAAAAAAAAATTAACTGAAACATACTAAGTTTTAAAGTTTAATAAAAAATGTATTCAATACAAATTTTTTTACACTATATACAACATTTTGACTGTGAGGGCTGAAGAAAGGAAGAAAAATAACTATGACATGGAGGAAAGATAGTCTTATGGCACACCCATTAGAGCAATGATCAACCTTTCAACCTACTTCCACGACTACATGACAATGGATGTAAAGTTAGATTATCATTGAGCTTGAATACCACATAGATGATATTAGAAAAAAATTATTAACACTACAGGTAGTTATTGTATTACAAAAATGTTTGTTAATTAAGTATTAGCATGGTCATACGAGGTACGTCCAGAAAGTAAGTTCCGTTTCCATTTATATCCGCTGCAGTGCTGCGATCGCAGTTCTGCGCATGCGCGGTAGACGCTCTGTATCAAGGAGAAGAAACGTGCGCCATTTTGAGATCGCTGTCAGTCTCGTACGCTTTGTTGTGCTTGTTTAAAATGTCGGTGTTGATCGAAAATCCCGCCGCTTGTGAAATCAGATCTGTGATTCGTTTTCTGAATGCTAAGAAAGTGAAACCGATTGACATTTATCGGCAAATTTGCGAGGTTTACGGACAAAATGCGATGAGTGATTCAATGGTGAGAAGATGGGTCCGACAGTTTAATGAAGGACGTAATGAAGTGCATGATGAAGAACGAAGTGGGGGTCCATCTTTGATTACAGAAGAACTGGTTCACACGATTGATGAGAAGATCAAGGAAAACCGTAAGTTTACAATGAGTGCTCTCGCTATGGAATTCCCCCAAATCTCACGATCATTAATTCATGAAATTGTTACCGAAAAACTGAAATTTCGAAAACTTTGCTCACGTTGGGTACCGAAAATTCTTACTGAGCAACACAAAACACAACGGATGGGTAGTGCACTTCAGTTTTTGAACCGTTATGATGAAGGCGGTGAAGATTTTCTGTCACAGAAAGTCACAGGAGATGAAACTTGGGTTTCTTATGACACCCCATAAGAAACTTCAACACTTCAACGATGACGAAGGGCTGAAAGAAAATGTTTCCAAATGGTTGAAGACACAGGCGGCAACCTTCTATGAAGAAGACATAGAAAAACTAGTGCCACGCTATGACAAATGCCTGCAAAATTTCTGCAGTTATGTAGAAAAGTAGTTTAAGAGTTGTAGATTTTAGTGCAATAAATATTTTTTCTGTATCTGTAGATAAATTATTTTTATTACCAAACGGAACTTACTTTCTGGACGTACCTCGTAATTTAAAATGAAAATAATCAATTTATTTATAATGTCAATAAATTTTTATAACAATTTATATATGTTGGATGCAAAATTATTATTGCAGATAATACTTTGGTTAAGAAAGGGAATTAAATATAAAGCTATGGGATTTGTAAGTATTTTTATGTTTATCAAAAAGGTTTCCTGAAATTTTTATATCTAAATATAGTTTTTTAATTAGCATAATACGTGTTGTACATATACAGTACAATTAAACATCACACAACACAAATTTATTACAATATAAGCACAAAATGCTCAAATATATTACAAGTACAAAATGCACAAATATTATGTTGATCGATTTCGGTGAACCACGCTCCACCTTCCTAAGACTAGAAGGATTCACCTAGTCTGGACTGTATCTGGAGTTCCAAGTGAAAATCTCAAATAGATTCGAAGCTCTACTAACAGAGGAAGATGAGGAAGAGACACAAGTAGAGACAATGTGGCAAACCTTCAAAAAGAACATAAAAGAAACAGCAAATGAAGTTTTTATAAAGAAAAAGAACCCAAAAAAACCCTGGTTCAATGAGAAGTGCAGAGAATTAGTAATTAAAAGAAAGGAAGCAAAAAATAAACATCTAAAATGCAGAAATTCTGAAACTAAGGAAACATACAGAGAAATAAACTTGGAAGTAAATAAAACATTAAGACAAGAAAAAAGAAATTTTATAAATAATAAACTAACAAAGGCAGAACAAGATTTAACAGTGAATAACACTAAGGAATTTCACAGAACTGTGAGATTTTTTCAGAAAGGTTACAGTCCTAAAGTAATGGGAGTAAAAAACAAAGATGGAAATACTGTACAGTAGTGGAAACATCTAAAATACTTCAAAGATGGAAGAACTACTTTGAAGACTAATAAATGCTGATAATAACATAGAAGATGAACAAGAGGTGAACATAGAGGATGTAAATCAGGAAGATGTTTTAGAACCAACTATAGAGGAAATTGAAAAAGTGATGAAAACGTTAAAAAATGGGAAGGCACCAGGAGAAGATGGAATACCTATTGAAATAATCAAAAGTGGTGTTATTAAAATAATGAAATTCCTACATACAATGATATTGAAAATTTGGAGAATGGAAGTTATGCCAGTGGAGTGGCAAGAGAGTGTGATAATACCACTATACAAAAAAGGAGATAAGCAGGAATGTACAAACTATAGAGGAATATCACTACTTAATTGTACATATAAAATACTGTCAAAGCTAATATTAAACAGACTAAGAAGATACGGAGAAGAATAATAGGAGAACAACAAGCAGGCTTTATGAAAGACAGATCAACTACTGACCAAATATTTATTATAAAAGAGCTGGCCTCAAAATACTGGGAATATAACAAAAATCTATATATATATATATATATTATTCATTGACTTTAGAAAGGCTTATGATAGCATTGTGAGATCAAAATTGTGGACATATCTTAGACAAAAAAACATCCCAGAAAAGATAATTAGACTAACAAAAATGTGTGTTGAAGGCTCAAGAGGGAAAGTAAGAATAGAAAGAGAATTTACAGACACTTTTGATGTTAAAACAGGGGTAAGACAAGGAGATGCATTGTCACCACTGTTGTTCAACCTCGCTCTTGAAAAAACACTGAAAGTGACAAAATCGGTACAAATAGGCGCAAACATTGAAGGTATAATCAATATTTTAGCATTTGCTGATGATATGGCATTAGTAGCTGATAATAAAAATGATCTAAAAACGCTAGCAGGTGTCCTGTTAAAAGAAGCCAACAAAGTAAGTCTTCAAGTGAATGAAGAAAAAACTAAATATATGAAGATAGGGAGACAGGCAGAGCCAATAAACTCAACACTGGACGTAATGGATTACAAATTTTTAGCCACTGAAGAGTTCAAGTATCTAGGAGTTACTTTGACTAGCCAAAATAAAATGGAAGAGGAAATACAAGTCAGAATTAATGCAGCACATAGATGCTACTGGAGTCTCCTGAAACTATTCAAAAGTAAACTACTGTCAAGACCCACAAAAATAAGAATGTATATAGCTATTGTACAACCTGTTTTATTATATGGATCTGAGGTGTGGACCCTAACAATGTATATCAAAAAAGATTGATTAAATTTGAAAACAAAATTTTAAGAAGAATATATATTCAATTGAATATATATTTATTCAATATCACTGTTCGTGTATAGGTGGGCAGGTGGGTCAATACCACTGTTCGTGTATGGGTGGGCAGGTGGGTCAATCCCATTGTTCGTGTATGGGTGGGCAGGTGGGTCAATCCCACTGTTCGTGTATGGGTAGGCAGGTGGGTCAATACCACTGTTTGTGTATGGGTGGGCAGGTGGGTCAATCCCACTGTTCGTGTATGGGTGGGCAGATGGGTCAATCCCACTGTTCGTGTATAGGTGGGCAGGTGGGTCAATACCACTGTTCGTGTACCATAGAAGAATATATGGTCATGTGAGGAGAAGGGAAGAAGAAAAAATGATAAGAAGGGTATGGATGGGGAAACCAGCAGGAAGGCGATCTCTAGGACGAATAAGATGGGATGACCAAGTGGAACAGGATGTGAGAAGTCTTGGTGGAGACATCGAAATGGCAGAGGATAGAGGATTGTGGAGGCAACTTGTTGGCGAGGCCAAAAATCACCTTGGATTTGAGTGGCCACAGGAGTAAGAGTAAGTAATTGTAATAAATATTTTTGCGTGATGTTTACTTGTACTGTATCTAAATATATAACAATATCACTAACAATTGTGGTTTTGGAATATGTTCTATTTTGGGTTATCTATATAAATAATTCAGAGTCTAGAAATTTTATTTTGAAATTAACTTGCTATTTTTTAAATCTAGCAATTATTAAGTTTACAAAATATTTTCTCAACTATCAGCAGAGACAAGTGCAGATGAGTCTTTGCACTTACCAGGCCTTTGAGACATAACAGCACTTTGTTAACCCTTTAACCGCCAAGTGCCAATGAGATCAACTTTGTAGTTAGTATCCAAAACCGCCAGAGGCAGACTACATCGGCTTACCACTTCATAGCCAGAACCGCCGATGGCCGATCTCAGTGCCACGCAGGGCCGCCCAGAGACTTTTGGTGGCCCCGGGGCAAAGTTTACCATGTGGCCCCTTCCTTCACTTCAAAATAAATTGTATTACTCTGATTGTCAAATATACAATAATTGATATTTTACTTTTAGCACATTCTACAATATTCTTGCCATCTCTTTCGTTAGATTACTATTGTAATTAAGATTCTTGTTCATGGACGTTTTTTCAGGGCTAGCTGCGAAGCTCCGGTAAGTTGTCTTTAATTGTCATATACTTTTTAAACATTTCCTTAAGTATTACCGCTACAATAACATCAATCTCTTATAACAAAACTTTTATTCTTAAATAAATAATAACGAACCAAGCAATGCCACAGTCAGTTGCATAGGCATTGCTTGTGTTTTTTACGTGTGTGTGCGGGAGGGTGGGTCAATATCACTTTACGTATGTGGGCAGGTGGGTGAGTCATTACCACTGTACGTGTATGAGCAGGTGGGTGAGTCAATACCACTTTATTGGTAAGGTGGGTGTGTGGGCAGGTATGTGGGTCATTATAAATGCAAGTTCTAGATGTATCATGTGTCTTGAGAGCTTTGTAAAATAACATAATAGATCCTTGTCTGTATAAAGAGGTACATGGGTGGGTCACTTAGGGCTTGTAACATGAGAATATACGTACTGTGTACAATAACACCGTACGTTTATAGGTGGGCGGGTGGGTCAATAACACTGTACGTGTATGGGTGGGTTGGTGGGTCAATAACACTGTACGTGTATGGGTGGGTATATGCGCACACGCATAGTTTGGCGCAGCAGCTCTTCGAATGCCAGTTGAGGAGCCATCCTCGCCAATGATATTAGCTGTGGGTGAGGGAGGGAGGGGCCAATAAATTTGTATAGGCCACTTGGCTTCGCTAGCTAAAGAGCAAGTGACCGAATGTTCACGAAGTAAAATAATTTGGCGAGCGCGAACATCTAGTGCTTTAAAAACAGTCAACTTAGAGCTGAGGTTATGTTATTGTTTTCAAAACAGGTTGTAGACCACTGGGTACGTAGCTTATTGATATTGGACATTAAAACATCTAGTTTATACTCGTGATTTTAGTTTGTCTTTGTGCTAAACTTTAAAACTATTCAATTTTTATTTCACAGGCATAAAAGGCATTTTGTACCAACTAAATTTTCTCAGCATAAAACATAGTAAAATTGATGTCTGTCAAATTGGATACCATATCATTGATGTAAATCACAGTGTACACGTCCGTACAGTGACAGTGGTATTGACACACCCACACACCCATTCACGAACAGTGGTATTGACCCTCCCGCTCAACAATACACTTACAGTGGTTCAATCTTAGTTAATTTCACTTTTCACACAACAAACAATAAATAAATACTGTATTAATGATTGTCAAAAATATAAATGGCTTACTCGTTCGTCAGTGACAGTAAAAGATTATGAAAACTATTTTGATTGGTCGTAGATTTGTTATGTTAATGAATGACAACATTAATCAATAATGCTATTTGTTTGGGAACAACCTGTATGTGGGCATAAATGGTTTTTAATCAAGAACTACTCTACTGAATATGTTGAGAATACACTCCTGTTACAGTTTCAGGGTAAATTAAACCAGACAATTAAAGAGTTACAAGTTAAATGTCACAAAATAAATATTATTCAAAAGGAGTTGTACAAATCTGAACAATGATGAAGCTGTTTTATCTATTAACGGTGTACTTAAGAGCTCCTCTTTTCATTAAGGCCTATGTCATAATATATTGGTAAAATGTCTTTACGAAAATCCATGTCATAATAACTAGTAAATTTAAAATGTCAAAGGAAACATTACAGTAGAGAGAAAGTAAAAAAACATGCATGTACAGTAAACTCTGGTTAACCGGTTAAATATGATGGAAGATGAATCCGGATAGTACAGAACGTAACAAAATTGTAATTTTTAGACAAGATTATGCCACGCAATTCCTCCCACGATAGCGTAGGGCAAGTTGAATGTAATGCATCATACACACATATTGTTGCACATCCGATAAGCGAGCAGTGATGTTGTTGTATGCATCATTAATTTATTCTTTTTATACTGTAAAAATATATAATTTACTTTGCAGTATATTACAATACTATATTGAAACATTTATAGTCTATTTTTATTTATTTCAATAAAACGTTACCATAAATTACTGGGACTATAAAATATACACAACTATTCCATGTGTTTTCATGGAAAAGTGAAAATTTTTTTCAGTTTACTCTCAGTTTATAAAACTTTTTTACAGTGGTGATGAAAATACACGTACAGTGGTGATGACCCACCCACCCACCCATACACGTACAGTGGTATTGACCGACCCGCCCACCCATACACGTACAGTGGTGATGCGGGAGGACCCCTTGCGATCTGGGAGGACATTTACAACAACAAAAATTACAAGTTGTCATAGAAGTGGCTGTGGCCACTCACAGTGACCATACAAACCTAGAGGACATTTCTTAAAGAACCCTCTCGAGTGCAAAGAGTTAAGATTACTCAGTCAAAACTTATATTCCTACAGAAAAATATTACTCGTTACCAATCATACACGAACAGTGGTACTGACCCACCCGCCCACCCACACACGAACAGTGGTACTGACTCACCCGCCCACCCACACACGAACAGTGGTACTGACTCACCCGCCCACCCACAAACGAACAGTGGTACTGACTCACCCGCCCACCCACACACGAACAGTGGTACTGACCCACCCGCCCACCCGTACACGTACAGTGGTATTGACCCAACCACCCATCTGTACACGTACAGTTCTATTGACCAACCCGCCCACCCATACACGTACAGTGTTATTGAACTTGAATCTTTAAACTTTAGCTTTTTGTTCTCTCAAAATCTTGAAATGGAATATGAATCATAGCAAATTAAATTAATTGATAATTATAGTCGTTTACTAGGAAATCCAAAAGAACGCATTAAATTACAGAAATATCACTCTATAAAATACAACAATAACAAAATATTTCTTTACTGGACGACAGTAAACAAACAGACCAATGATTGACGATGTCCCTGATCTACCCTTCATGACAATTAATTGAACTCTTCCAGCCACGTTCTTACAACATCGTATATTTTGCCTGCGGGTTTTTTGGGTGCAAAACACAGTTACTACTGAAATACGACTATTATTTCTTAAATGTTGTGCATATATTGAAAAATTAGCTGATCAGTGCCGGGAAAGAGTGCAACGTTACCACGTTTGAACGGAGTGCCGCCGCCTACTACCAGCTTTGAAACCAAGTTTGTAAGAATTTTTTCTCATAAAGACCTTTTTAAAATGACAGATTTAAAATGTTTTTACTGTAATTTTGTTTGCTTATTTAATTGTGTTGTTCTTAGGATTCCACTTTTTTTGATACAATTTATTAATTTGCATACTTTAGGCCGCAGGTTACTGATCACTCGTTTTCACATTATATAGATCTATTATTTTGCTACGATGAGTCAAGGGATTTTCGAAACACTAAATCAAGATTATTTATCTACATAAACAGAATTTGTGAAAAAATACAAAATAAGGATAAAAGCTTAATCAACAAACCACTACAAATACAAATCAATTCGCAATTGCTGAAATATCTTAAGTTTATAATAGTAATATATCATAACTAATGGTTTTGTAAGGATAATAACGTGACCAAGCAATTGATTTTCCTACTACTAAAAGCCAAGATAGAGTTGAATTTAGGACAAGTATAACAATTTTGTTTGAAATAGTATATACTTTTGAAATTAAAGTTAAAAAATAAAACATACAGAAACGTTCTTGTCCAACCTTGTATTAAACACGTCCAAAAACAGAGTTTTGAGTAATACAAATGTAAAGTTAGTGGGCCTTTTGACATGTTTTATATAAATAGTGTACGAAAACAGGACATCTCATAGAGGTAGCCCACTGTCTACACCACTCAAGTATATTTATATGTTCGCAAACTGGAATTTATATTTTGGTGTGTTCACAAGCTGCATGCCTTTACACTTGTTCGCAAACAAGACAACTGACGAGGGGTACAGTTGCAGTCACACACCAACCAGAGCTTATGCTGTCACACCACTATGTCGACCGGTGACAAACTTCAAAGACCAGTGTACAACTTGCTCCAAAAGGCTCCCTGGTTGCTATAAAACCAATGGTTTAGTTTAAACGTTTAAAAACTAAAACTGGAAGACTTATCTGGCCTAATATCACTTTTGATATTTTGATACAGGCCTGAATTGTTTCTTATCTAGTAGATTATTAAGTATTTTCTTGTTGCATGAAATGTGGCCCCCCCTGTGAACTAAGTCTGTGTGGCCCCGGGGCAATTTGCCCCTTTTGCCCCCCCTCCTTGGCGCCACGCACTGTGGGACCAAAATCGCAGTGAGCCGATTTAATCGGCTTTTAATAATTTTGCCACAGTTACATTATTTATAGGATTTTTTATATTTTTGTGGTGAAAATTATCTTTTATCACACACTCCTGGGATCTTTGAATTGTTCATAGAACAATTTACATATATTTTGAGATAAATAAGTTAATTATGAGTGATGTGTTAATTCTTAATTAATAACTTAATTCATTTGGGAGCCGATGTAGTCTGCCTCTGGCAGTTTTGGATACTAACTGCAAAGCTAATCTCATTGGCTCTTGGCGGTCAAAGGGTTAACAAAGTGCTGGTATGTCTTTTGAGATACCACTGGCCAGCTGTAGTGATTCGGCCTATCTGCACTTGTCTCTGCTGATAGTTGAGGAATTATTTTGTAAACTTAAAATTGCTAGATTTCAAATAAATTGCAGGAGTTTACAAAGACACTGTACCTAGACGAATAATGATAATTGCATGATTGTTTTTTCTTATACTATGGAGAATTTAGCTGTGCGTTGAAACATATCTGTCAAATAATGTCGTAACTTGTTAACAATTTATTATTAGCGATTGTTTATAAAAAGTACTGCGTTTTTTTTACAATTTCTAACAAACCATCAACTTTAAAAAATCATAAAAAATTGAATTGGCGTTTAATGTTAATGAAACTTTACAAAAATGTGAAAATTTAATTTTTTTAGTCATGTAATTTTTGTGGATTAACTTTTATTCGGCTGTGATAATTGGTAACTCAGTACAGTAAAACGGTTTCCAACCATAAATGTTGATCGGCGATTTTTAATTGGCGTTTATTTGATAGCGTCGGGATGTACAGTCAGCCGTTAACAATACCTTCAAACACCTCGCCCGTACGGCATCAAACTCCTGTGATGTTGCCACGTCTCCGCTCCAAGCTCTTAAGTTTTATTAACCTTTTTTCATCACCATTTTCTCATGAGGGCTTTGGACCTCCAACGGCAGATTTAAAAATGGTATCTCTTGTTTCATAGGATTGTCGATTATTTACATTCCATTATTTAAAACATCCTCATAAATAACATTTTTTATAAGGGATGAATAAACTAACCAGGATGTGTCGGTGAGTCAGAAGGGGAGATGCATTCCTCATACGTACTTACCACTTTACTGACTCACTGGTGATCCTCCCAATTGCCGGAAGGGTTCTAGAGATGGAAATTGTCGTTGTTTTCTGGCAACGTGTTGTAACGTTTTTCAGCCAGCCGACAACAGGTGAAAAACGTTTCTTTAAATAAAGTGTGTTGATGACATATATTTTCTTTAAATAACTTTCAATTTTAAAAGTGCAAAATTTTAATGGTTAGATCAGCATCATAAACAATTTGAAATATTTAAATATACGTAGGGTACAAAGGATTCAAATAACATCAAATGTTGAGCCTAGTTATGTTGTTGCCACTGTAGATAGACTTCCAGCAACGCCAACGACCGGATAGATATATTAAACAGACGAATACCGTTGTACGTTGCAAGGCTGTTGTCAAAATAACAGGGAGTTTCCAGCAACATGTTGCGGGGATAACTGTTGTCATGTGACAACACTGTTATTTACCCTTTTATGTTAAACAACGTCCATCTATAAATGGTCCCAGTAAAAACGTCACCCAAAGTATTCCAATGAATGAAATGGATTCCAAATAATAAAATATAAATATAAGCAACAATCCCTATAAAACGGTAGCTACTATTTTTAAACCTGCCGTTGATGGTCCAAAGCCCTCATGAGTAAATGATGATGGAAAATGGTTGATGAAACTTCAAAGAATATAGCAAATGGGAGTTTTAACAATGGCAGTCAGAAATTCCTTGCTTGGAGCTAAGACGTGGCAACATTGCGGGACTTTGATGCCATGCGAACAATCTTTGAAGGTGTCGTTAACAGCTGACTGCACATCCCGACGCTATCAAATAAATTCCAATTAAAAATCGCTGATCAACATTTATGGTTGGAAACTGTTTTATTTGGTTTGCATGAATCAAACCGATATCAACAGTGCCAAATTGTACTGAGTTAGAAATCATTACAGCCAAATAAAATTTAATCCACAAAAATTACAAAACTAAAAAAATAAATAGTTTAAAATTTTAAAACTTCAAGGTAACGTTTGAAAACTATTAGCAAAGGTTTGGTCAAAGTTTCATTTATATAAAACGTCAATTCAATTTTGTATCGTTGTTTAAAGTTGATGGTTCACTAGAAATTGCAAAAAAAACATTAGTTTTGATAAAAAATCGCTAGTAAAAAATTGTTCGACAGACATGGTTCAAGGCACAGCTGAATTCTCTATAATACGAAAAAAGAATCATGTAATTATCATTATTCGTTTAGGTACATTGTCTTTGTAAACTCAGGTCTACATACTTTTGAAATGGAGAGTAGATATAAACGTTTCAGGAAAACTTTTTGATTTTTGATAAACATAAGAATTTTGCATCCAACATATATTTAAATTGTTATAAAAGTTGTTTGACACTATACATAAATTGATTATATTGTATTCATTCTAAATAGTTATAACCATCTTAAAATTAATTAACAAAATTTTTTGTAATACAATAACTACCTGTAGTGTTAATAATTTTGTTCTAATATCATCTATGTGGTATTAAAGCTCAATGATAATCTAACTTTACATCCATTGTCATGTAGTAGTGGAAGTAGGTTGAAAGGTTGATCATTGAGAGCAATGATTAGAGAATGGGTGTGCCATAAGAGTATGTTTCATCCTTGTCACAGTTCTTTTTCTTTCTTTCTTCAGTCCTTGCAAAATGAGGACTGACCTTGAAAAATTATATGAAGACTCTGATCGAGAAAAAGAAGAAATCATTTCTAAATACGAGAGATATGTTGCAACTCTTCAGAATACAATTAAACAGCTCAAAATTAAGTTAAGTAATGACATGAACCAAAATCAAAGCAGTAAAACAGTAAGGCACATGAAAACTCAAACAAAAAACATTTACCCAAATCCATCCGCCGAAAAACCTGGAAATCCTGTTCTAACTGAACTATTGGAAATAAAGGCAAGACAAAATTGCATGGAGAACTCTGTTAAAGCTATTCAAGATCAACTCAAGAACCTTACATGATCCACCAATGTAGCTCAAAATAAGCCCAATTCGGTTGTTAACAGGGGCTCACTTAGTGGTAAAAAGAAGAATCTAGATAAACAAATCAATCATAGGAGCATCTCTCTTCAAACTGCAAAATTGCGTGCCATCAAACCAAAAACCAACCTGTTCCTTATGGGAACTCTAAAACAATGGACAAACCAAACCGGAACATTTTAGATTCAAAAACAAATATTAATGAGACTAATGCAGAGAGGGACACCTTACTTATAAATATAAAGACACCCACATGGAGCATAGGGCCACCCTTCACTGCAACAAAACTAAGACCATCAGAAACCACAGACGAATTGTATGATAAAAACATTGAAAAATTTAAGGCCAACTATAAAAACAACCTTATAAAAAACCCATCTCCTTCTTTTTTAGTACCTGGCAGCTACAGAAAGGAGATAACTTGACCTCCAGCACAGTAAAAAGTGTATCCTTACAAAAACAAGTCAAAAACCCAGACAACAAAAAAACTAGGAGAACTAGGACTTGACTCCTCCACCACCAATAATGTAAATGTAACCATACTGCACCAGAATGTTGATAGACTTAGCAATAAAATTGACATAGTAAATCACCTATTACAAAAATTTGAACCTGACTTGCTAATTCTTACAGAGCATGGACTAGGAAAACCCCAACTGCACAACACTAACCTCATTAACTACACTTTAATCACAGATTTCAGTCGGCTAAATCACAGAAAAGGTGGAGTTGCAATATACTGTAAGGAATCATTGAAAGCATTAGTCGAACCAGTCCATATTGAGCAGATAAGTGTGGAATTGATCTGTGAAATTGCTATGGTGCTAATCAAAATTCAGAATAAGTGGTTGTATCTAGTCGGAACATACAGGAATAAGGGAAATCTAGAGGAGTCCCTAGAAATCATTTCACAAGCCTTGGAACTGATACCTACATGGAGCTGCCCAGTTATGGGGGACATAAATATCAACTGTATGATCCCTAACCGAGATGAGGTCAAGTTAGAAGAAATGTTAATAAGTCACAATATGTTTCGGGTGTTACTTCCCCCTACCCGAATAACACCAACATCACAGTCATCAATCGATTAGGACATCAATCATCACAACATCAATTGTGTTTGTACTAATTTGGAAGAAACAAAAATATCTGTAAAAGTACTGGATATAGGGATCTCTGACCGTACTGGTCAACTCTGCGAAGTAATCTGCCAACAATTTGAAACACAAACATCTGGTCAAGTAAGTCGGCAATTTACTGGAAGGAATTTGTTGGCTCTCAAAGTAAGGTTGGGAGAGAAATCTTGGGATGATGTACTGGAGGCCTCAGATATTGACTCGGCTTTCAGCCTTTTTATAAATACTGTCAGTATGGTAATAAACCATGTATTCCCTCTGAAACGATCTAGAGTGAAGAATAAACGAAAGCATAGAGTCTTAGATGGAGAAGCAGAAAGGCTGAGGGAGGAGTATTTAAGAGCACATGACCTCTACAACATGTCAGGATTGTTAGAGCACAAGCAAGAAACTGCCGGTAAAAAGAAAAGGTATGACTTAAAACTCAAAGAATTAAGGCGACAGGAAATATTCAATCGTATTGCTTGTTCTGATAACAAGTCCAAAACCTTATGGGCAATAGTGAATGGTGAAAGAAAGCCAAAAACATCATGTAGCCTACAACAATTGATAACTTCAGGTGGAGAGAAAATCCATGACCCAAAAAACATTGCAGACTATCTTAATCTAGTATTCACAAGTGCAGCAAACAACGCTTCAGCAGCAAACCCAAGACAACCCACAACTGCAATAACACAGCCTCCACCCCTCACACTACAACATACCTCAGTAGAAGAGGTGGGGAAAGTAATTTCTTCTTTTAAAACTAAGACATCATCAGGAATAGACGAAGTGTCCTCAAAGCTGCTTAAGATGTGCAATGAAGAACTCGTTGTACCATTAGCTCACCTTATCAATGTGTCATTCACGGAAGGAAAGTTCCCAACCTATCTCAAACTGACTAAAGTCATACCATTGTTCAAACAGGGCATCACCTCTGAGGCAAGTAACTACCGACCCATCTCCCTGGTATCAACCTTCTCTAAGGTGTTTGAAAAAATAGTGCTCACCTGCCTCATGAACCATGTTTTGCAAAATAACATGCTCACAAGTCATCAACATAGCTTTATAAAAGGCAGATCTACAATGACTGCAGTGATAAATTTGGTGGAGTTTATTTTGGATCAACTTGAAGCTGGCAGCGATGCTACTGCACTGCTGCTAGATTTTAGCAAGGCATTTGATTGCCTTGATCACTGTCAACTCCTTAATAAGTTGGAAGCGTTTGGAATTGTCGGAACTACAGCAAGATGGTTTAACAGTTATATGACAGGCAGGCGCCAGGTTGTTGACTTGGTACATACAGACAGTAGTACATCCAGTACAGTTAGATCTAGCCCCTTACCAATAACTAGAGGTGTGCCTCAAGGCTCAGTCCTGGGGCTCGTCCTATTTGTACTTTTTACAAATGATCTTACTGGATACTTGGAAGAATTTTCTATTGCGGTCATGTATGCAGATGATACGGCTTTACTTCTAGCTAATAAAAATCCTGAACAGCTCAATGTTTCAGCATACATCGCAATGAATATGGCTGTCCAGTATTGCTACAACAACAACTTGGTAATAAATGAAGCTAAGACCAAACAGCTGGTCTTTGGAAGAAGGAAGGATGAAGTGTGAGCATTACCAAACATTGATAGTGTGGAGGAAGCTAAATATCTGGGGATAGTAATTGACACTTGATTGAAGTGGACATCGCATGTAGACAGCCTCTGTGGTAAATTAAGCTCGGGATTATATGTCTTCTCCCGGATTAAATCAATAAGTGACATCACAGTAACACTCACTGCATACTACGCATTATTTGAAGCACACCTCCGCTATGGTCTTATTGTTTGGGGTAAATCAAGTGCAGCAAATTTACAAAGACCCCTGGTTCTGCAGAAAAAATGTATCAGAACACTGGCAGGATTGTAACCAAGAGACAGCTGTAGGACAGCATTTGTTGACCTTTCAATCCTTACCGTCGTGTCTCTGTATATTTTAGAATCAATATTGTATGCCCACTTGAACAATTTGACCAGAGGCAGTGACTTACATACATACAACACCCGGCGAGCAGCAGACTTTAATCTACCAGGACACCATTCAAGACTATATGAAGAGAAGCCTTCCTATATGGGTGCAAAGCTTTTCAACGCCTTACCCGCAGACATAAAAAACCAAAGGAACCTCAAGAATACACTGAAAATATGGCTCCTTCAACGCCCTTTTTACACAATTGATGAATTTTTAAACTGGAGGACTTGGAATATCAATCAATGACTGATTTGACTTGAACTATTCAGTTTTAATTGTAATTATTTATTATTGTTTGTGACACATTTGCAATTCTCCATGAATTTGTAAAATAAAGAATATTGTATTGTATTGTATTGCACTCACCCGACCTTCCTTACACAATCGGTAATTATGTCCACATACAGTGACATACCATACCATAATCATTACCAATGTAGGTAATAAATGGGTGGGTGACCGGTGCAATACTTTTAAAAGAATTTGTTCTGTATTCTCTTCTGATAAATCTAATCCTTAGTCATAAGTGCACACTTACAGTAATTGACTGAGCCTCTCACCTACCCACACTGGGTCAGCAGGGGGTCATCACCACTGTACATGCATGGGTTGGGAAGTAGGTGTATGGGATCTAATCTAATTTTACACTCATTAGCATGTAGAGTCTTGATAATATAACTCGCGAGGCTTACCGATGCACTTGGCCTGCGCGTGAGGGGATAATACTAGGAGTGGAGGAGGGGGCAGATCCAAGGTTCCTCCCTGAGGCAGTTCCACTACTGTTGAACCCCTCCACCAGGTGACTGATAAACTCAAATAAAAGAGTAAACATTTGTAAATAAATAGAATAACTTTATAAAATAAACTAAAACAAATTATTAAATTGCACTTACGGAAAAACATTAACAATGTTAAGTAAGATTGTAAACAACAATTTAAATATCAGATGATTTTATTTACCATATGGCACACACTGACTCGGCGGCTCCCCCACTCCAGTTAGCCTATTGTGCATCGCCTGGCCGTGCCACGGTAAGCCTCGCGAGTTAGTTGAAAGGTTGATCACCACTCTAGTCGGTGGGCTATGAGGCTCTTTCATCCTTTCATAGTCCTTGCAACCTTGTATCCACCCAACCAGTCATACATCAGTGATGATGACCACATACAGTACCATACCATTATCATTAGCACTGTAGGTAATGATAATAAATGAGTGGGTGACTGGTGTAATACTTTTAAAGAATGTGCTCTGTATTCTCTTCTGCTCAGTCTAATCCTTAATCAGGAGACTTGATACAGTACTTGACCGGGCTTTTCACCTACCAACACATACAGTGCAGAAAATGTACACCACAGGTGTATGGGCAAGAGGATGGGATAGTACCACCATATGTGTATGGGTGGGTAACTGGGCTCCCGTTGTATAAGAGTTTCCTGCTGCAATCAGTGTCTCCATAGAAATAGATTAATTGTTGCTGTGTCATCTCCTCTGTGCTATGGTCCTAAAGAAACTGTAAGACCACCTTATAGTTTTGCAGACATGAATATTTTTAACTTAATGCAGTTACCCTAATGAATTAATACATCTATATTAAACAAAATGCTTAATTTAAATTTATGGTGACGTTTCCAACAAATAGTTGCCATATAAATTAACTGCTATATATTATTTAGTTGCCATATAAATATTTGGTAAAGTAGATTCATTATTAACTCTAGACATTCGAAATAGTGGATGCAAATTGAATTGTGTGCAAAGTTTTACTTAAGACTTGATTATGGATAAACTTTTGATAGTGAGTACAGTATATAAATAGAGAGGCCTTAGGTTCCCGCGTTTAAGGTAGGGTCTCCGACCAATATGGTAGCATCTTACCGGTGTTGTGGGTAATGGAGAGTGTTCCGTGCAGGCGCTTTCCCACTGTGCCGCAACAGACTGTGCAGGTAGGTTACTGCATGAGAACAGACTGTAGTTACTGTTCTCACGGGGCTTGTTTATAAGCTCCTCCTTTCAGCTTTTTAAGGAAATTTTAAAGCGCTTCTAGAGGAATAGGACTTCTTAATGTTTTTTAGTTAGTTTTAAATATCTTAGTCTCGTAAATAATTTATTTTTATTTGTTTTTCTAATACGCCCTAGTGATCCACCCACCCGTCCCTAAACGTACATTGGTATTGACTCACCCACGAACATCTACATGTACAGGTTCGTGTTATGGCTGTAGTAACAGAAAGAATGGCATGGGGATATCTTTCCATAGGTAATAATAACTTAATTAGAAATGATAAAATGTTCATTTATTAATTATTTTTGTATTTTTTATGTTTAAACAGAGAAAAAGAATTCTAAATTTAAAAGTAGTCTATGACATCCAAAATTTGGAGTTATTGGTATATTACTAACTAATTGGTATTACGGGGCACAGACCCAAAAACATTGTAAGATTTTGGCAGGAGATAAATTTGGACAGCTGTATTCCATTATTACAAGTGATTGATGATGTATTAAAATAAATCAAGTACATTGATATAATACTAAAATGTATGTATATTATGGTTTTAATTTCAATTGACGTGTAACTGGATGTTAGGAAATAATTATCTTTTCATACATGGCAGTAAAATAATTTAGGTCCATTGTAGTTTATTAGATTGGTATTTAGTAAAATTGAACTAAGATTTATTACTATGAGTTCAACAACAACAAAATTATATGTCATCTTGTATAATATAGTTTGAATGTACAGTACTTCCTAAACATTTGAGACAGTAGGTGAACATTTAGGACTCTTAAAATATTAAGATAAGCATTGGAAGTAGACAAGAACGATTTGTTAATATTAAAAAGCCATATTATTATAACTAAATGATTACGTGCTCGCTGCAGTGATTACATTCACTGAGACCTGCGGCACAGTTGACTGCAATAAGTATACTATCCTGGTGGAATGACCTGCTCTTATATTTTTTAAATATTTTGTTATGTTAAATTCAATATCTCCCCTACAACTTTGCCGCTGGTCAAACTTCTCTGACCAAACAATAAAAAAGTTAGCAGCCGACAAACTTTTTCTTGTCAAAATAAAAAAAAAAAAAAAAAAAAACTACAAGATTCTTTTAATGTTTAATTATTAATTATAAGTGATGTAAAACACCTATTTAAGTGATTTTTTGCTTGAAAGTGTCCAGATGAGTTGTACTGTTAACATGTTAAGTTTGAAATTTTTAGCTCCACAATAAGTGTATTAAATGTTGGTGTTTTTGCCAGGAGAACATTGCCGCAAGTGTAGGGTCGGAGCACTGTTTTCTGCTTGATGCGCGAACCAAGTTGGCAGATCTTGCCTCATCTCTAATGCACACAGCGTATAGGCCATGTCCTCTCTATTTATATTCTGTACTCACTGACTTTTGATAGTAGATCAAATCTGATAAATAAGTTGTAATCAGATTTGATGAGGTAACATTACTATATATATATATTTTTAATTGCATGGTAAAAAATACTAAAATCAGTTTTTATCAGAAATGTAAAATTTGTAAAGTTTTGTATAATTTTTCCAATTATTAAATGAAACAGACACAACTAATAGAGTGCCTAATGGTAGCTGTTAGCAAAAATGTACCTTTGAAAAGTGAATTCGTTAATTTTTTACTCTTGTTATGTGGTTAGTATCAGCTTAGTGTTAGTCCATATTCTTACATTCTTACATTCTTACATATGAGAATGTAAGAATACATATACCAAACACCAAAAGTGGACTGTTATTGCTCTGACCTGGACTAAGCATTAAACATATATGCCAACAGGCAAAGCACAGCCTCTGTATTCAAGGACGTACAACACCTGCCGAAATGTTCACTATTTTGAGCAAGCGAAGCGAACATCTGTCAGGCATATATTCGTGTCTATCCTTTTGCTCTCAGCTCTAGATGACATTGCGATCATGCATAGGAAAAAACTAGTAAGAGAGATTAGGATCACTTGAGGACTACAGAATACAAGGGCTGTGCCATTTTGCCTTAGCAACACAGAACTAGTAGGCTGTGATGTTACTGGCCTTATCCACATGCTCTCAGTCAGGCCACAGAATTACTAATTTAAGGTCGCATGATCAATTATGAGTTCTATTTTATTACAGCGTTCAGTGATAATGGAACTAAGACTATTTTAATTTGTGTTTCAGTAATCATTTACTAACTATAAACAGTGAACACCTGTAAAATTAATGATATGAAAAAGTTAGAATGTCAGAAAAAACGTTTTCGACCAAGAAAAACTTAAATAAAGCAGGAAAGTTAAAGATGAAAATGAGTTCAATTAAATCTTTTAAACTAAACATTTTTTATGACGTTCATTCATAATTGTTGTACAAAGTGGTTTGTATAATCCTGACTCAAGTCTGCTTATCATAAGGCAAATGACAGTAGACGTACTGTCATTGCCTTTTAATAGAAATAATATTGCGACAAGTTGCGATAAAAAAACTTGTCACTGTATAAAAGCTACATTATACTGACGGAAGAATATTTGATAAAACACTAGTTTACTGTCGGCGCAGAAATTATGTGCACCCGATTTTGAAGGTTGTTTACTAAGAAACTAATAGGTATGATTGGCCTATGAAAACACCAATCATACCATTTTTTCCTTGTTTGATTGTGCGTATGACATATGAATTTCAAAATTTTATTACATGTTCTAATATCTTAGTTGGAGCAACAAAAGTACTGGAGTTTTAACTAGTTTTTCACTGTACATCAAATGTATACCGTTATTACTCAAAAACCTATTCATGCAGCACATTTATATTTTAATACGTGGTTGATAGGAATGTTTCCTATCAGTTTTATAAATTTTAGAATTTTCTAATTTCACGAAAATAAAAATTTCTGTCAGTTGCACGAAACATTGTTTTCTTGACTTCTAGGGATCCTAAAATTAATTTTTTGGTTGTGTTGTAATCCTTTTTACATATATAGTTATGATACATCATTTTCATATGTGTAAGTACATGGATTGATTTTATATTGATTTAAATCTAATTTAAATCACTGCATTTAAATTAATGAATATCGTAACTATATATGTTATAAGGATTACAACAAGACCAAACAATTAATTTTACAACCTCTAGAAGCCTAGAAAACAATGTTTCATATAATTGATAGAAACCTTTTTTCTTGAAATTATAATATTCCAAAATCTATAAAAATTATAGGAAACATTGTAATCAATCACGCATTAAAAATAAATGTGCTACATGAACGAATTTTCGAGTTATAACTGTGTAAATGTGATGTACAGTGAAAACTAGTTAAAATTCTAATACTTTTTTGTTCCAACTAAGATAAAAATTACAAGAACTTATGATACAATTTTTTAATTTTCATGTCATAACGCACAATCAAACAAGAAAAACAATATTATGATTGGAGTTTTTATAGGCCTCTTTTTTCTTAGTCCTTAGTTTCTTAGAACACAATCTTCAAAATTGGTGCACATAATTTCTGTGCCGTCAGTAAGTCACATAATTTCTGTGCCGTCAGTAAGTCACATAATTTCTGTGCCGACAGTAAGTCACATAATAAAATAATCCCTTTAGATTATTTATTGTAAGTTCTATCTAATTTTATTATGGACATATACGCTAATTTATTACGCACACCCACACACACTCGGACTGGCGACCACTGGCTTAAGGTGGTGCAATCGGTTTTCGGTGAGTTAATTATGTCCCAATTTTATAATCTAAATTAGTTAATGTACGAGACAGGAAATTACTATGAAGTTTTGTTTAAGACAAACTTTCCACATTATATAGGTTATATTGAAAAATTTGTTTGTTAGTTGGTGTTTATGTAGGTGGTTGGTTTTTATACCTATTAGAATGTTATATGTTGGGTCATGATGAGACATGACAAACCTTTTTATTCTTGTCAGGACTAATTGATTCATTAAATAAAAGGGTCATGATGTAGAGTGCACAACACCTAGACGTAACACTGAGAGATATATGATATATAGTGTACAACACCTAGACATAACACTGAGAGATATATGATATATAGTGTACAACACCTAGACGTAACACTGAGAGATATATGTTATATAGTGTACAACACCTAGACGTAACACTGAGAGATATATGATATATAGTGTACAAACACCTAGACGTAACACTGAGAGATATATGATATATAGTGTACAACACCTAGACGTAACACTGAGAGATATATGATATATAGTGTACAACACCTAGACGTAACACTGAGAGATATATGATATATAGTGTACAAACACCTAGACGTAACACTGAGAGATATATGATATATAGTGTACAACACCTAGACGTAACACTGAGAGATATATGATATATAGTGTACAACACCTAGACGTAACACTGAGAGATATATGATATATAGTGTACAACACTTAGACGTAACACTGAGAGATATATGATATATAGTGTACAACACCTAGACGTAACACTGAGAGGTATATGATATATAGTGTACAACACTTAGACGTAACACTGAGAGATAAATGATATATAGTGTACAACACCTAGACGTAACACTGAGAGATATATGATATATAGTGTACAACACCTAGACGTAACTCTGAGATATATGATAATTTTTATAACCTGTCTATACTCATAATAAAACCAATGATTCATTAATGTAGTATAAGATGTAATGTAATGGTAGGTTATTATGGTATAAAAGGAGTTTTTTTTTTTTTTATTATTATAAATAAGTCAGTGAATTTTATGCCTGAACACTTTTCTCTCTGTATGTCTAATACATGCAAATATTATATATTTAAAAGATGCAAATAGCAAAAACACTTTGCCATTTTCAAACATTAAATAACCCTTGTCTTCTGTAGCTCTGGGATCGCTTGCATTGTGTAATAAACTGTAACTTCATAACACTGCCCCGTTTTATTTTTGCTAAATTATGTAATAATAATGACTTTATGGCACGAACAATTTTACAAAAGATGAATAAATAACTAAAAAGTCCTCTCTTACTGTTAACCTTAATGTATAATACTATGAAATAACAGAATTTAGCAGGACTACTTCTAGACTGAAAAACAGAGGGTCTGGATGACCTAGGGCAGGTCGAGTGAGGTTATTGTGTACAGGAAATATACAAAATGGACACTGCCTTATTTATTGTGCAAGGTATCAATAAAAGATATAAGTAAGGAATGTTTTATTCTTAAATAAAATAATGTTATCTTACAATAACTCACAATAATTATACACATTAATGATAAACAGAATATTTTTACATGGTTTAGTTACAATTCTTTCTGATCATCTGCTGACAGTCAATTTATTTCTTTGGTTCCTGAACATCAGCTGTCGTTCTGAAACAAAATATGTTAAAATTAAAGAAATTAGGTAAAAAGTGAATGGAAAGAAAGCAGGATACGTGGTAAAAAAAAAAAAAACACAAGTAGCGCAATTATTTACTCACAATTACTGCGTAGCAAGTATTTATACCCCAAATAAACTGATGTGAATAAATCATTTACTTGTCACTGTATACTTACTAGATCGAGAGTATACTTTCAAGTATTTACTCGCGAGGCAAACAAGTTCTCTAAAAACACAAGTAAATACTTGCAGTATCTTACTTACTACACACAGTTTTCTTGTTTCATATTTTATTTTTTTAAATTTATATTTAATTTTCTACAAAAATATAAAGGAATTAGGATACAATTCGACAGCAAAATTGTGAATGTAGGCCTACATAGAGGCTCAATTTGTGTTCTTTTTTCTTGTCCACAACATCTAATCCTCATTTCATTCCAATCTAAATTTTCGTGTATATTTTCCTCAACCTCATTAAAATCATTTTCAATTCCGTCTTCTACCTCCCAACCATCATTCAAGTGTTTTGCTATGTTGTGAAGCACAGCACAACTTACTACTAAAGTTTCAGCTGGCCAAAAACTCGTTCAATTATTACTCTTTCCTGAGAATGGGTTAAATTGAAATTCTGCTCTCAAGCATTTCTTGCTTCATCAAAAGGAGTAAATAGCCAAGGAGTAATTCCATAGCCGCTATCACCAAGGAGGCAAATGTCACCATCCTATCTGCATATCACCTCTTGAACACTACTCATCCGCCAAATCCTACTGTCATGTACACTCCCTGGCCATTGATCATCAACACTTGTAATCATCTCATTAGCATCGCAAGTCATTTGGACGATTATTGAAGTTTTGCCTTTTCTGTTTATGTATTCATCACCAAAATCCAAAGGTTTCATTTTGTTTGCTATTGTGCTATAAATCAATAGCACCAATAGCAGTTGGAATGCGGAATTTGAATCCCAGTCAGCCTTGGCCTGATCCATATCTTCTATAGAGTGTGGAAATTTAATCCAATCTTCTGACTTTGCTACTATCTAGTCTATAATACACTGGAAAATGTTTTACAGACAGTACATATTTTTACCCCAACATTAATAGCAACACCACTTTGATATCCCGGATCACTGACATATCTGAGAAAAATTTCCATTTTTTTCGTGCTCCTAATCCTCCGCCCGGTTATCGGTGTTTGCATCAAGGAAACAGGACGTAGTAAAATCAACACTTTCACTCCAAACTGTGATATCCTCTTACCAGCGATAGATCGGGACTAATATTTCTCCAGTCTCTGTAGTGCTTGCAGCCATCATAATGTGCAAGTACGAATGACAAGCATGGGGTTAGGCAAACTTGTGGCAATAAATAAATATATTTATTTATTCCTTTTTATAGATTACAATAGTTATATAACACATTATTTTCAAGGAATTAACTGGTCACGGTATTTATGGCTAGTTTACACACAAAAAATTACAAACAATAAATACTTTTCAATCCAGCATCCGGAACAGAAACATATTATTTACAGCTTCCAGCAGTGTATTCAAATATACATTAAATTAAAATGCATTGGTTTCTATGCTTAAAATGTAGTCGCAAACAACAATACATTAATTAATTAAGTACTAGTTGTTAAATATACATTATATATATATATATATACAGAATTATTCTATAAATAACAAAACTGCTATTGAACCTTTTCTGTATAATAGTAATAATATTCTTTAATGTCATTTTACAAGTAAGCATCGACAAAGTCAAATCAAAGCTTAAAGCTGTGTCAAATACATAATATATACACTATACATAGAATTCTATAGATTCAAATGAACATCTTCTGAATTTAGTCTTATGTTGGTTTGATTAAAATTTTATAATTCCTTCTTATAAACTGTAAGCTGTCTAAAAATCTATATTATTTAGGATAAAAAATTCATTGATATTATAAAATGGGTTTACTAGTAACCATTTATAAAACCTATTCTTATAGTGTTTTACACAATACTTATCAATAAAACGCTTTAATTTATTGTATAGCCTCAGGAATATCACACAATGACAATTAATAGTTTTACTCAGCCTGGTATAACTTAATACTACATTATCTTTTTTCCTTGTATTATAATTATGATATCTGAAAAATATTTATAATTGTTCTTATTTTTGAGTACATAGCAAGTGAGGTAAAAATAAAAAGATTAACAATAGTTTGTACTTCTGGTTTAATAAATAAAGGTTTGCAATGCTCTAGTGGTTCTGAATTGGTTACTACTCTTATTGCTTTCTTTTGAAGTAGGAAGATTTTTTGCACTCTGCCACAATTACCCCAAAGTATTAGGCCATATTGATTACAGATTGGAATTACGCGAAGTAAGCATTTCAAATATAGGATTTTCAAATTTAATTTTTTTTAGTCATCTCAGCAAATAAATAACTCACTGTAATCTTGGCGTAATGAAATAAATATGTTGACTCCAAGACAGACATTTATCAAAGAAAACTCCCAAAAACTTGACTGCGCCAAAATATCCTGGGTCATAAAGACTTTGAACATTATGTTTCAGAATAAAAATAATTGTTTGTGTTTTTTTCTTTATTCAAGATAAACCCGTTAGCATTGATCCACTCATTAGCATCTTGGAGTGCATTCTCGGTCAAACGTTCTAGTTCATTAAGTTTAAGAGAAGAGTTTACAAGAGTGTTGTCATCCGCATATAAAATGGTCTTTGCCTGAAGATAATCTGTGAGGTCATTAATTGATATTATGAAAAGGAGTGGTTTCTGCACTGATCCTTGTGGGACACCATATTTAATTTTAAATCTTGTGATCAAAGATCATTAACTAAAACCTTTTGCCTTCTATTTTGAAGGTATGATTCAAACAATTTTAAAGAGGAATACTTAATACCATAATACTTTAATTTACATAAAAGGTTACTGTGATCGACACAATCAAAGGCCTTGCTCAGGTCACAGAGTGTAGCCTGAGCAAAGGCCTTATTTTTAAATGCTAAAAGAACTTCTTGTAATAACTTATCCATAGCGTCTAATGTAGACTTTCCTCTTCTAAAGCCGAATTGTTCAATATTAAAAAAGTTATTTATTTCAAGAAATTGACTGAGTTGGTCATATACAATTATTTCCATTAGTTTAAATATAATTGGTAAAATTGAAACTGGGAACTGGGTGGTAGCTTTCCGCAGAATTAATGGATCCCTTTTTATATATTGGGCAGATTCGAGATATTTATAATTGATCAGGGAAGATTCCTTCTTTAAAACAGTTGTTTATGCAGAAAGCAAGAGGAGAAGCAATTGTTTGAATTATCTTTTTTTATGTATTATTTGATAAGTTGTAAATGTCAAGTATGTTATTTAGTCTGCAAATAAATAAATCTTTATTGTCACGAAACATTTCTATAATAATAGTGTAGCTATGAAACAGGTGACATTGTCAATATATTACTATTTTATATATATCTACATAACAATCCTATACGGCCAAAACAAGAATTGAATCATCCTGTTAATGTCTAAAAACTTTAGTCCTAATTTAACATAAAAATATAAAGCAAGAGAAAATAACAAACAGCAAAACAATCAAAAAACATAATCCAAAAACTCATTAATTTTGTAGCATGCTTTATGTAGTAAAAGATTCTTAACATTATTTTTGAATGCACTTCAGCAAATTGATGCCTTATATCAGACGGTAATTTATTAAAACAAGTCTGTTTGCTGCATTTAAAATTTCTTGTGTTGAAATGAGATTACATTTAAAAGTAGCCGGTGTTATTTGTTTATTACTAATTAGAACATCAGCTGTAAACACTAGTCATAAGTAAGTTTGTTTTGAACATCTTCTACTGAATTAATAAACAAATTATTAAAAGTGTCTGGCAGTTTATTACATTTTAATTGTTGAAAAAACTGAACAGCATTATTTTAGCATGGAACATGCTTTAGTCTTGACCTAACTGTCTGAAAACGTTACGCGGGAGGGTGACGCGTAACCATGAAAACACAATGACATATCAGTGTTGACTTCAATAATGATTTTATTTGCAAGCGTTGATCAAAGTACATCTTTAGTTTCCATGACAACTCTTGTTAAAAATATACAAAATTAAGTCCTAATTAGAGAATCCAGTCCTCATTTACATATCAGTCTACCTCCAGCCGTCCACCGGTGATGTTGTGTCCTGGATCAGATTGCCCTCCTTCGACATCGTCAAGTGTATGTACTCGCCATTCTACTGATAGATCTACATCTGGATTCGGAAACGCAACCTCCGAAATAATAACTGAACCAAAGAAACCCAAAACTGGTGCTCAACGTCAAAAGGAATATAAAGCGCGTAAAGCTGCCGAAAAATCACTACCCAACGAAAATGGTGAGTGTAAACCGATCAAAACTGCTGCCAAAACCGCTGCTGAACGGATGAAAGAGTACCGCCAACGTCTAAAGATTTGCAAGAAAAATTTGCAGAAATTATTAAAAAGGAGCCAGCAAACAGAAAAAGCGCAGCTAAAGCATGTTCCATGTTTCTTGAATTTTAGCCGTAGGCTCTAAGCAAAAAGATCCGGGGGTCCAGGGGGCTTGCCCCCTGGCGAGGGCCGCAGGGCCGAGTTTTTTTTCTTACATTCTAAGCAGCTTTCCTATTGTTACACTAATGAATTACTCTTGCTAAAATCATTATATTTACGTATATTTAATGAGTGTTTCATATAAAGATAACAGCATTAAAATATTTCAAGGCCACTGGCCTTATCTATAGTCCATCACAGAAGAGGGTTAATAGAAGACTGGAGTAGAGTAGAGCTGAGCTGGGAGTTGCAGTGTTGCCATCACTATAGCTAAATATACCTTATTTGTACAATTATTATTATAGGTTCTAAACAAGACCTTAAACTTAAAAAATTCAGGCACTTGCCTTATTACAAAAATCTAACATTAAAATAAGTATGTGTAAACGAGACATGACTTATTATTTTAAACATACAATGATATGAAAGATACCTGAAATATTTTAGTAATGTATTCTCTTAAAAAACAAGCAATTCAGTAAATGTTACAGGAGCATAAATCTCACGTGATTGAAAACCCCCATGAACGACAGGCTATGTTACTTGGCAAAATGATGAACCTTTCTCTTTTTAACCCTCAAGAATTAAATGTTGTTGTATTTTTTTAATTTTATGTTGTTTTATTTTAACAAACAAATGTTTTGATAAAATTATGCATTATATATTCATTTTTCAATATCATAAATGTAATTATAATAATGTCATAGGTAACATTTTTTTAACTGTAATTTTTTTCATAAGCAAATGTACATATATGACCACATACTATAGGTATGGAAGATATACCTAGATATATAGGTGTGTAGAGAGTTATTATTAAAAATTAAAATCTCAACAAATTGGAGTTTTACATGTGCTAATAGGAACTACATAAAAACTTTTTAGCCTTGAAATAGTTTGATATAGTTGTACTTTATCAGAGTATTTCAATAACTTTATATTCATTCATTTTTAATCTAGCCTTGACCGAACTTTGACTTACTTACTACTAGTGTAATCAGAGAAACAAGTAAAATGGTATGTTCAAAGCTTTTTGATAGCTTTTCACTGTTAAGTTTTTTTTGTGGCAAGTCAAGGCTGGAACAGTCTAAGGTCATGTATGTAATTGAAAAGATGACACACATTTGAATAACTTGGAATAAATAAATTAATATATTAGTAATTTATATATAGTAATTAATATATTTGATTAGTATTTAATGATCGGATTTGATTTGATATTACCATAAATATTATGATACTGTTTACATTTGACTATTGTTTAGTATAATGTTAAATTTGTTGTTTTCTCTATATAACCGGATAAAATAATATGTAGAGATAACTCAAGAAGCAGTTAGTTTATTTGTTTGTATGCCTTTAAACATTTGGTCAGAAACAGAAACACTTTCTTTATTAACTTTCTTCCATTAAACTAACACGACGCACCAACACTCGTGATTGAGAGAGTTGGTGCGTCATCACCAACACTCGTGAATGGGAGGGTGGGTGGGTCATCCACTTTTTGTACTCACTTTAAAGATTAAGTACCGAAAGACTGAGCTTCGCTCAGTTGAATGTTGTTGTTCTACCTTGTAAGTTATTAATAAGATTTCGTTTTGGAGGTCTTCCGCGTTTACCTTTAGCCCCTTTGTGGAACTCCGCCTGCAGCCTCGCTAAGACAGAGTTTTATTGGCCCACATACACACGTACAGTGGTACTATATTATATTACATTAATCTATATTACAATGGACAAATTGTAATATAGATTAATGCTACTAATGAAACATGGTAGTACAATAGCACTGTACGTGTATGGGCGGGCGGGTGTGCCAATACCACTGTACGTCAAAGGGCGAGTGGGCAAACGCAACAACATATGTGAGGTTAAATTTGATAACTAAACTATTGTTTATATCAATAGCTCAGCCCCATTTTAACAATCAATATGGCCACACACAGTCGAGAGAGAATGTAACAGTTGGAAGGAATTGCCTACAGACCACTGTCCTTCCCGACGTGTTGTCTTTTCTACCCACGGTCTCTTCAGTACCACTGTGCGTGTATCTCTTCAGTACACGGGGGAAAGTTCCACTCTGCTACAGTTCCATTTGTCGATCTCTACATGTCGCCTCGTGAGGAAGATTGTTGAATACTGTAGTTTACTTTGTTTCTTAACATAGTATTATATATTATATAAATAAATCATGTATTATATTTATTTATTTCCAATGGTAGAGATATGGGCAATTATAAACTGGGAATAAGTAAGGATATGTATCCTTACTTATTCCCAGTACTTTTAAATGGACACGATTCCAACGTTGATAAAATTTGTTCATGTTGCTCGTAGAGGTATAAGGCTGTAGTACATGAGCTTTCCACCTACATTTCCTTGTTGAACATTAGGGGACAACAACAAAATCCAACACAGGTGACACTTACCTTCATAGTTCACACGTACATTGACAATAAATTATTTATATTCAGTAACGAGGTTTATTATACACATACACTACAACACAAAGGAAGGCCCTCTTATTATTCATGAAGCCATACTCCATATGGCTATGTCACACACACTCACACACACTCACACACACTCACACATACTCACTCACACTCACACACACTCACACACACTCACACACACTCACACACACTGAATACATATCTGTGTGAATACACACAGCGAATACATATCTGTCTATATGTATGTTATCATCAGCCGTTAAATAAAATGAAAACATTTGAAGTAGGCTTAGTAATAACATTGGTTGTTTATAATTATTATACAATAAATAGATTGCAAATCAAGTGCGGTGTGTGAGCTACTGTAAATGAATTGAAGTAATATGATTTTACTTAATACAGTTTAATTACTAATATTTGAAGTCAAAAGTTACATGCCGAGGCATCATGAGCACAGCTTGTGACGGGGTTGGCACTCAAAGCGTGCAGGAGTATCCCCTAGTTTTCTTTATTTTCCTAAATTGTTTGTATGAGCTATAACATAATAACAGCTAAAAACATAAAAGTGATATCCCTATTACTAATAATTAAATTTAAATAGTTTGGCACTCTGTAATCTAATTCATTAACAAATGAAAAGTTGTGGATAGTTAGCTGATGAAGTTCAAATTTGGACTTTAATGGGTAGTTCTTATAATATTTCTAGAAGCTGGGCTTCAAACAACTGAGAAATTTTATTTTCTCCCATATTCCTTAGCATAGAGAAAGTCTTGTGATATTCAAAAAATATTTGTTACAAGTTGTCTAAAAATCCATTTTAGGATCCCCTTAACCCAAAAATATGTTTTTTTTAAATGTTGGTGTCTGTTTGTATGTGTGTCTGTGAGTATGTGAAGTTTGCTGGAGACCAAACAGACAGATAATTTTGTATGAAATTTGGAATGTATGTGTATTTAGCCAATATCTCCTGACCATTTTTTTATTATTATAATTTTAACTTAACTATTATCAATCCGCTAGATATATTATTAAAAAATTTTGAAAACATATTAATTGTTGGAGACTTTAATATTAATGTTTTGGAGATAATTAGTAATATATATGTTGAGTTTGTTAATATACTAAAATTGTTTGACATTCGGTATCTGGTAAACTTTCAAACTAGGGTAACGGAAAAATGAGTTTAGTAATAGGGATATCACTTTTATGTTTTTAGCTGTTATTATGTTATAGCTCATACAAACAATTTAGGAAAATAAAGAAAACTAGGGGATACTCCTGCACGCTTTGAGTGCCAACCCCGTCACAAGCTGTGCTCATGATGCCTCGGCATGTAACTTTTGACTTCAAATATTAGTAATTAAACTGTATTAAGTAAAATCATATTACTTCAATTCATTTACAGTAGCTCACACACCGCACTTGATTTACAATCTATTTATTGTATAATAATAATTATAAACAACCAATGTTATTACTAAGCCTACTTCAAATGTTTTCATTTTATTTAACGGCTGATGATAACATACATATAGACAGATATGTATTCCCTCTTTTATAATTAACTTGATATTTTACTGTGCTACTCTCTATGCTTAACCTAACAAATTATTTCGACCTGTTAACATTTGTTTATGAGTCGCCAGCTGGTTAATTAAAATGAATCTCCACAAGAATTAATGTGGAGATTTGACACCATGTAGGACAAAAACCTATGGGAATTAAAGAAATCTAGCTCCGTTACGACTTAAAAATAAAAATTATCTTTTGAATAAAAAAATTTCATAAAAATCGGTCAAGTAATAAGTTCAGTAATAGAGTGAACTAAATGACCCGATTGTTTTAATATATAGGATTAGAATAGGGTTAAAACATGATAAATAAATATTAAACACATACATACAGAAGAAACAAACTGGTTAATATATGGTGGTTGATTTTATAACTGGACACCGGATGTTTCGGCCACACATGAACAAGACGTAGTGTTGCCATACATCTTTATTTTAAAATACGGACACCATATATACTTGGGGGTCTGGTGGTGGGGGGTGGATTTTAAAACTGTCTTTTATGATATTCAATTTGGGTTGTTAAAATTGGGAAAATAATATTAACTACTTTGTGATCTATAATACTGTATTATTATTACAACCATATTTTAATTTAAGATTTCAGAGTAATATTGCACAATATTAACAAGCATTTTTTTTTTTAATTTAAAAAAAGTCATTCATTAAGTTTAAGTTAAGTTGGCAGAAATCAGTACATTTTGTAAATATCATTGAAACTGTTAGGCCTCACTTGTACTACTAGTTGTACTGGCGAAGGCTGAAGGCTGAATCCAGTCATATTTTTCTGAAGAGATTACTTCTTTTTAGTAAAGGACTATTGTTTTTTATAGCTTCTAAAAATTCAGTACACAACATGTCACTGATAACGTTGATGCTCAGAATAGCTTCGACCCTCTTCACTGAAAATCTATTAAGATCGGGTATCCAGACATTTGTAATATGTGAAAAAAACTTGTTCAAGTGATGCCGATGTACTGGGTAGAGAAAGAGCAAACTCCTACACTTTCAAAATGTTCACACTTTTTTTCGGCCAAGTTCAAGAGTTGACAAAATTTTTTAACGGGAGGGAGGGAGTGTGTGTTGGTAAAATAGTGCTTTGACACAGCTTTACTAACACAAAAGTACAACACACAGCTCCCCACCATTGTTGACTGCCCAAAGTACCAGTAATACACGTTTGTCTTTTCTACAATATCAAATATTTTAATTATTATGACTTAATTAAGTGTAAACTGAGTACCCTTTTCTAAAACATTTTAATTTAAATTGTATCACAACATGTTTCAACTTATTAGTCATTTGCAAGTGTATACATCAAATATAAAATTTATACATTTCATTTATACACTTTTAAATGACTGATAAATTGAAACATGTTGTGATACAATTTAAATAAAAATGTTTTAGAAAAGAGTACTCAGTTTATACTTAATTAAGTCATAATAATACGTAAGTAACCATAGTTCTTAATATGATATTTCAAATATTTAAAATAAATACTTATGAACAGAGCAAAAAATACGGATATCTACACAGTTTTTTTTTTTTTACGGTATGGACACTGAATGTAAAATACAAACCATCTGTACAAAATAACATGGCAACCCTAACATGATGGGGTTATATATATATAAAATGAACATGCACACGTATGTACATGTTCTTGTTGTGTTGCATAGAGGTTAGGCCTATAAAAAATATAAATAGTTTTACAACTTTAGTAAATACTGATGTTATCAGTATACTTCAAAGATAAATGAAAACATTTGAAAATGCAATGACACATCAAATTCTCTTTCCATTTTACAATTATAGTTTGCACTAAATAATATATCACGACAATAAAACTAAACGGTAAGAAAAACAAAGTCCAATTCTCAATATTTTGTTCATCTAACAATACAAAATATATTATGAGACTGAGTAGATAACTACTTAATTAATAAAAAAAAAAAAAATAAAAAAATAAAAATACAAGCTATTAACAAACAAGAGAAATTTATTCGAGCTGAAGTAATAAATAAATAATAGAAGACGAGGATCGTACAGTAAAAGGGTGTGAGTATGTGAACAAACAGGATGAATTCTTAAATGAATAATAAGAAATGGGCAAAACATATGATTATTTAGTAGGCGACAATTTAGCAGATCCTATTTTTGAAAAGGTATGTTACATTTAATTGTATTTAAAGCCATAGTGGCATAGTTTTTATAAGTTTAGGAGCATGTTTTTTTTTTTGGGAGAGGGGAACACTGTGTCAACCTCAATTTAAAGATTGACAGTAAAGAATCGCTGTGTGCCATTAGAGTTAAAGGTAATATATTTACATTTATGTTATGCTTTCGGAAGTTTTTCTCTGCTTTAACATTTGATAATAACTTATTAATTAGCTCCAATCTTAAAAACGCTTATATATATAGAACCAGATTATATAAATTATGTAACATATAGAGCCATCAAACAGATATTTTAAGTCATGATTTGTTCCCAAATATTTAGGCCTGGGATATCACAAGCACTTCAAGTGCATCTGTTTGGATAAAGATAACCTTTTAGGAGTATATTTATAGCTAGCTCTTGGCGCACTGATTAACTTGAGTTCTCTACTGTTCCCCAAAGAACTTAATTCTCTAGTATAGTATCTAAGAAAATGTCTAAAAAAGGTTTTTTTAAATATTTTATTCTTATTTTTACATGGACTTCAAATGACTATGATGAGTGTAGATGAGCCAATGCAGTAACTGTTACAAACTACCAACTATTCCTTAGAAAGTGTAATTAATTAATTGCCCAATGGCAAATAATGAGCCGGTGGTTATCAGCTGATCCCTTTCAAAATTATATGTATTATTATTATTCATTATTAAGACGCCAATTGTCAAGATATAGGCGAATATAAGGGGCGAATGAGTGTGATGAGTGTAGATGAATGAGTATAGTCATTGTTACTAACTAAAGTCGACTGTAGGTCCCCCCCCCCAGTAGCCAGGGCAACTAAGGGACCTACAGCTGTACGTGGAATTCGAATCACGTCTGATTTTCAGCTAACTGACAAGCCTGATACTCAGTTCTCTCCCCTACACAATATCTGAACCTTGACTTTATGTATTATTTTGACGTATGTTTTCCAACAGTCAAATGTAGAACCACCGACAGAAAAGTTCCTTGGAACACAGCTGAATTAACATCAGAGAGGGAGAAAATCATAGAAATAAGTACATTAGGGAGATTAACAAAAAATGTGAATACAATAAATCTAGCAAAAGAAATGAACAAAGAACATAGAGGAAACATTTTAAAGGCTAAACAAAGTTATATGGATGATAAAATTTTTAACTCCAAAAACGTCTGTAAGACAACTTGGAATCTAATTAGGGGCCTAATACAAATATAACAAACAAAATGAATGCTGTTAAGAACATTGAAGAGATAGAGATAGATGCACAACTATGTAAAGATCCTATTGTTATATGCAATGCTTTTAATGATCATTATGTCAATGAGTCAGAAGTCATTCCAAAAATAAATACACCTAATATACCTGTACCCAATTTTGTAAGGCATAATCAAAATTTTAAATTCCGATGTGAACCAATCAGTGAGACAGATATCAGTAAAATAATATCCAAATTTGATAATAAAATTTCGTCTGGCTTTGACGACGTTCCTATAACTGTAATAAAATATACTCAAAATTCACTTCAGAAGCCCCTTGCGCACCTAGTTAATTCATCTTTCATATCCGGCATATTCCCAGACAAATTAAAAATTTCAAAAATAAAACCACTACATAAAAAAGGAAATCAATTACATATATCTAACTATCGCCCAGTGGCCTTATTACCTGTTATTTCTAAAATTTATGAAAAGGCCATGTATATTCAACTCGTCAACTATTTAGAAAATAATAATTTACTTGACAAAGAGCAGCACGGGTTTAGATCAAACCACTCTGTAATATCAGCCGCTGCTACATATGTTGATTCTATAATTAATTCAGTTGACAGAGGAGATAAAGTAATTGGGATATTTATGGACTTAAGTAAGGCTTTTGACAGTGTCTCTCATCAAAAGTTATTGGTAAAACTCGAAGGGCTGGGAATTATCGGAACGCCGTTAAGGTGGTTTCAATCATATTTAGCTAATAGAAAACAGTTTGTTGAAATTATGAATATAAACAATTACAACCAGTTAATCCATATTAAATCACAGTTAAGAACAATTAAACATGGTGTACCTCAAGGCTCCATTTTGGGGCCGTTACTGTTTCTCTGCTATATGAAAGGGCTACCTAGTGTAATTTCTAACGTTACAAAAAATACCATTTGCTTATATGCCGATGATGCCAATCTTCTTGTTAGTGGAAAATCAAATCATGAGATAGAGACTTCTGCCATAGATAGATATCCTGAGAGATATTAGGAATTTTCTATCAAATCACCAATTATTGCTAAATCTTTCTAAAACTAATTTTACACATTTTAATATAAAAACCAATATCAATCCAATATTACCAACTCTGCAAATGGACAGTGTAGAAATAAAAAAGGTTGAAAACATCAAATTTCTTGGATTGCACATAGATAGTAAATTGAGTTGGAATCATCATATTGATCATGTGGCAAACAAAATTTCATCAGGCTTATTTGCCCTTTACCGGCTATCCAAATTTTGTAAACTTGAATCATTAAAGCTAATTTACTTTGCCCACATTCATTCACATTTATCTTTTGGAATTAATATCTACGGAGGAACTTCCCAAACTAACATGGACAGGCTTTTGATATTACAAAAACGTGCAATCCGCATTATGTTGAAATTAAATTGGCAAGAATCGGTTAAGGATAAATTTACAGAACTAGGTATAATGACTGTATACAGTAACTATATTTATAAATGTATTTTGTATACTGTTCAAAATTCAAGCACTGTCTCACTGGTAGGGGATTTTCACGAATACTTCACAAGGAATAGAAATAATTACTCTATACCATCTCATAGACTAGGATTCTTTGAGAAAAAAACAACATACACAGGCATAAAAGGTTATAATACTCTTCCCAACATCTTAAAAAACTTTTCCAACATTAAAAAATTTAAAAATAATCTAAAAAATTACTTTTTAACAAAACCTTTATATTCAGTTGATGAATTCTTCCACTGAGACTACTTACATTAGCATTATTATGATAAGTGATAAGGATGATAATTTATATATATGATGACGCCATTCTCTGTACATGATTACAAATGATGAATAAAGACGATTTTCATTTCATTTCATTTCATGACTACCCAGACATTTCATTTCATGGAAGTCCCAGGCTTCTTTAGTACCGGTAGTGTCCATGTCGATGGCAACCATTGAGCAGATGCCTTATTAGTATTAGAGGACCGAGTATAGAACTTATCGCATCAACACTTAGTTCCCAAATAGCTGGGTTACAGCACTGCGCCACCAGTGTAATATTTAGTGTAATGTTCAACTTAAGTCTAAAATCAGAGGAACGGCTGAAAATAACAGCTGTTAATATATTATTGCTTATATGAGCAATTTAGGAAAATGAACAAAATTTGAATAGGGTTAAGATAAACTATGATAAGAACCAATCACATTTTATAAGTTGTAAAATCTATATACAGAATTTATATAATTATCAGATTTACAATTTAATGGTCCTATAGTTTTGAGAGCAGTATTTTATATGGTTTTTCCACACTAAGTATAAATATTAACCAGAAATAAATATTTTTATATGCTTCATTATTGATCTCACAGATAAAATATTTCTAGCACATAACAGCAAATTAAATTCTGTTAGTTCAAAAATATGTTGTTCATTCCTCAAAATAAACCTTTTAAAATTTGTTGACTTTGAAAATGTAGCTGGGTTTTAACAAACCAATCAAGAGAAAAAGGCCTATTGACAGAGAAAGGTAAGGCCTCAAGTCAAAAGAAAAAGTTACATATCTAGTAGAATATTTGTATATGAGAAAAATATTTATTAATATATATGTTGAATTTGTTAATATACTAAAATTGTTTGACATGCGGTATCAGGTAAATTTTCCAACAAGGGCAACGGAAAAATTTGAGACAGCAATAGATAATTGCATTACAAATATTAAATCATTAATAATGAATGTGCCGGGAATAATCACCAAAATATCAGACTACGACGCCAAATTACTTAAATTCTTTGGGGTTACAAAAATCTATATGGAAAAGACACAATTTAAGAAAGCTCTGTAGAATTTTTAATAGACAGAATGTGCAAAATTTTGTTAACAGTTTATTATTAGAAACTTGGTATGAGGTTTACCAGGCTCCGGTTGTGATGAAATATAACAAATTTTTTTTCAATTTTTTTAATGTATTTTGAGGAAACATTTCCTAAGATTTACAGGCTAGTTAAAAATAATAACAGTAAATAATGGATCACTGAAAACTTAATTAAAGTTAATTTAGCAACTTTAAGTGCTAAAGTCAGAAACTTTAGCACTTAAAGAATTGTCATGTAATTTTAGGAAGTTTAAATCCAAGGATATCAAGTTAAAAATAAAGGAAAAAAGAAGAAACTTAAGATAGCCACTAACTTAGAAAAAAGACTGACAACGATAACAAAATTAAGAATTAAAAAAATTATAGCAAAACTACTTGGAATGTAATAAATACTGAAAGTTGGTAAGCAATGTGAACCTCCGGAAAACTTTAATTTTACATACAAAGACAATGTTTTTGATGAACGAACTATGATAAGCAATTTACTTAATAATTACTTCATTAACATAGTGCCAGAACAAAACAGTCCTCAAAATTATCCTGCTGTTTTTAATTATTCACACCAGTCATTTTCAAAATTGAAATATATTTAAATTCACAACTATAAGCGGAAAAGAAATTTTAAAAATTATTACTGGTCTTACTAACACATCCTCAGCTAGTTTTTATGATATTCCAGTTTCAATATTAAAATCTGTCAAAAATATTATATCCAATCCCCTAGCACAAATTCTCAATTCCTCTCATAACTGGAATATTTTCAGATAAACTTAAAATCGCAAGTCATCCCAATTCTTAAAAAAGGAAAATAAATTTGATATTTTCAGCTATGGGCCTGTCTCAATTATACCCTCTTTTTCAAAAATATTTGAGCAGGTGGTCAACAAGAAATTAATTTCATATCTTAATATTAATAAATTATTCGATAAAGAACAGCATGGTTTCCGCCAAGGTATCAATAAATAAACAATAACAAGGTTCCGAAAATCAACAATAACAGCAGGTATGGAGTTTGTTGAATCGGTGATGGTGGGGAGAAGATATTAGGAATGTTCATGGATATGAGCAAGGCATTTGACAGTGTATCCCACTCTATTGATGGTGGGGAGAAGATATTAGGAATGTTCATGGATATGAGCAAGGCATTTGACAGTGTATCCCACTCTATTGATGGTGGGGAGAAGATATTAGGAATGTTCATGGATATGAGCAAGGCATTTGACAGTGTATCCCACTCTATTGATGGTTGGGAGAAGATATTAGGAATGTTCATGGATATGAGCAAGGCATTTGACAGTGTATCCCACTCTATTGATGGTGGGGAGAAGATATTAGGAATGTTCATGGATATGAGCAAGGCATTTGACAGTGTATCCCACTCTATTGATGGTGGGGAGAAGATATTAGGAATGTTCATGGATATGAGCAAGGCATTTGACAGTGTATCCCACTCTATTGATGGTGGGGAGAAGATATTAGGAATGTTCATGGATATGAGCAAGGCATTTGACAGTGTATCCCACTCTATTGATGGTTGGGAGAAGATATTAGGAATGTTCATGGATATGAGCAAGGCATTTGACAGTGTATCCCACTCTATTGATGGTGGGGAGAAGATGTTAGGAATGTTCATGGATATGAGCAAGGCATTTGACAGTGTATCCCACTCTATTGATGGTGGGGAGAAGATATTAGGAATGTTCATGGATATGAGCAAGGCATTTGACAGTGTATCCCACTCTATTGATGGTGGGGAGAAGATATTAGGAATGTTCATGGATATGAGCAAGGCATTTGACAGTGTATCCCACTCTATTGATGGTTGGGAGAAGATATTAGGAATGTTCATGGATATGAGCAAGGCATTTGACAGTGTATCCCACTCTATTGATGGTGGGGAGAAGATATTAGGAATGTTCATGGATATGAGCAAGGCATTTGACAGTGTATCCCACTCTATTGATGGTGGGGAGAAGATATTAGGAATGTTCATGGATATGAGCAAGGCATTTGACAGTGTATCCCACTCTATTGATGGTTGGGAGAAGATATTAGGAATGTTCATGGATATGAGCAAGGCATTTGACAGTGTATCCCACTCTATTGATGGTGGGGAGAAGATATTAGGAATGTTCATGGATATGAGCAAGGCATTTGACAGTGTATCCCACTCTATTGATGGTGGGGAGAAGGTATTAGGAATGTTCATGGATATGAGCAAGGCATTTGACAGTGTATCCCACTCTATTGATGGTGGGGAGAAGGTATTAGGAATGTTCATGGATATGAGCAAGGCATTTGACAGTGTATCCCACTCTATTGATGGTGGGGAGAAGGTATTAGGAATGTTCATGGATATGAGCAAGGCATTTGACAGTGTATCCCACTCTATTGATGGTTGGATGGTTGGGAGAAGATATTAGGAATGTTCATGGATATGAGCAAGGCATTTGACAGAGCTGTACGAGCTCGAGGTTCAGGAAAAAGAACAATACAGTAGAGTCTCGATTATTCGCCACTTGGTTATCCGCCATTCCGTGTTATCCGCCGCACCTTTGGCATTTTATTTAATTAATATAATTTAACAAAAATAGTCAGAGGTCATTTTGTGGTCATCAGCGAGTGTACGTGCTCTATTACTGATATGTCACCAACTGTACCGCTCCGCCCAAACCGATTAGACGCCTTCCCCGCCCTCACTTACCACTTCCCGCGCCGTGACCGTATATCTCTACATATTTTTGTCAGTTGCTGGATCGCTCCCGCGTTGAAAGGTACCGCTACTCGTGTGTTCAGTAAAGTTATTTATATATTTAAAGTTATTTTTTGTGATAAGTGTTTGTAGTGCTGTTTGGTGAAGTGGATTATGGAGAGGAACAAAAGAAAAAAGATTGTGTTATCAATGCAAGACAAGCTCAACGCTTTAAAAAGGCTGGACAAAGGAGAGACGTTGCAGAAGGTAAGCCGATGACTATGGCGTTGGTCGTCGCACTGTTGGGGATTGGAAAAAAAAGAGATCAGAATTAGAACAATGGTGTGCCTCACGAGTGACTGAAATTGACTTAAAAGACAGAAAAACGATGAAGAAAAGTGACTATGAAAAAACTAGTGAGGCCTTATTTAGGGCCAATTTAGGGACAAAGGAGTGCCTATTTCAGGACCTATATTAAAAGAAAAGGCGTTGCATTTCCAAAAGGAATTTAATGAAAGCGACACAGAATTCACAGCAAGCATTGGTTGGTTAGACCGCTGGAAAAAACGACATGGAATCCGGCTGTTAAATATTTGTGGTGAAAAATTGTCATCCAACTTTGAAGAAATGGAAAGGTTCAAGAAAGAATTTCAAACACTTATTGAAGCTGAGCAGTTAACAGGAGACCAAATATTTAACTGTGACGAAACGGGCCTTAATTATAAAATGTTACCAAGTAAGAGCCTTGCAGCTCGGACCGAAGCAGCAGCTCCGGGTTACAAACGCAGCAAAGAGAGAGTAACAATTTTGGCCTGTAGTAATGCTACAGCAAACCATAAAATGGAATTGACAATGATTGGAAAGGCGAAAAATCCAAGGGCTTTCAAGGGAATCGCGAAACACGCACTGCCAGTAAAATATTTTAACCAAAAAAGTGCTTGGATGAGCGGGGATATTTTTAAAGAATGGTTTTTAAAAGAGTTTGTACCATCTACAGAAAAGTTTTTGAAAGAGAATAACCTACCCAGAAAAGCAGTTCTACTTATAGATAATGCACCAAGTCATCCCGATGTAGATGATCTAAAAGACCAGGATATAAAGGCCATGTTCCTACCCCCCAACGTAACTGCAATTTGCCAACCTATGGATCAAGGTGTTTTGGAAACACTGAAGAGGAACTACAGAAAACGGCTTCTCTCCACCCTGATACAAGAAATAGAAGATGGCCAGGACATGATTCCAAAGCTGAAACGTATAAATCTAAAAGATGTGGCTTATTGGATTGCAAGTGCCTGGGACAATGTCGGAGCAGATACTATTGCCAGATCATGGAAAAAGCTGTTGGGCGAGGATGAAGATGCCGGAACCATGCATGATGAAATTCATGAAGATATTTTACCCACATTGCAACGAATTCCTGGGTGTGAAGACGCAACTTCGGTTGAAGTAGGAGAGTGGCTTACAGCAGATGAAGGTTACGAAATAACTGATGCAGAAATCGTCACACTTGTCAATAGCGGTGACGCTCAAGATGTCGAAGAACCAGAGACTGTTGAGCCCCAAAAAATTGCACATAAAGAAGGGGTGAAAATCTTTGAAGCGGCCATTAAATACGTCGAGCAGCAAGAAGAAGCCAGGGCTGTTGACATTATGATGCTCCAGAGATGGCGAGACTTAGCGGCGAAAAAGCGGGAAACTTTAGGAAGGCAGACCAAAATCACCAGCTTTTTCCACTCACCATAAACTCAACCAGTTTCAATTTATGCGTTTAAAATAATTTTTTCCGTTTTAAAGTGAATAATGAATTATGTATTACATTTAATCATGTAAGTAAATAAAAATTAAGATTGTTTTTTATTAGAAGTGGAAACATAAGGAACACTAATTTATACTACACAACAAGATTGATACAGAACAAAAATTACAGACTGCCAAAAGTAAACAAAGCAATTTTTAAACGTTCTCTTGCCTACTTAGGTCCAAAATTTTTTAATTTTCTTCCACTTGATATTAAAAATGCAGTTAATTTGAAAACTTTTTGTAAAAAATCAACTACTTGGCTTTCACTGCAACAAGAGGTAAGCTATTTTAATATTGATATAACATATAATGATTTGTTTGTTTTGTTCTTGACTGGAAGCCATTGTCATGAAACACAGTACAACTCTCTTGTTCACGTTTTTAAATTGTCTGTGACTATAGTTTTAGATTATATTTATACTTTAATTGAATTATATTTTCAGTGATTTTATTTAATATTGATAAAACATAAAATGATTTTTTTTGTTCTTGACTAGAAGCCATTGTCATGAAACACATGTACAACTCTCTTGTACACGTTTTTGAATTATTTGTGTCAATAGTTTTAGATTACTTTTATACTTTAATTGAATTATATTTTCAGGAATTTTAATATTGATATAATATAAAATGATTTGTTTGTTTTGTTCTTGACTGGAAGCCATTGTCATGAAAAACAGTACAACTCTCTTGTTCACATTTTTTAATTGTCTGTGACTATAGTTTTAGATTATATTTATACTTTAATTGAATTATATTTTCAGTGATTTTATTTAATATTGATATAACATAAAATGATTTTTTTGTTGTTCTTGACTAGAAGCCATTGTCATGAAACACATGTACAACTCTCTTGTTCACGTTTTTGAATTATTTGTGTCAATAATTTTAGATTACTTTTATACTTTAATTGAATTATATTTTCAGGAATGTAAACACTGCAGGTGGCGATTGTGTGTCTTCTATTATGCAATTATATGCATTGCTAAACTCATATGTTTAAATGATTTTTAAATATATATTTTTTTCTTTAATCAAACTGGTCACATAACTCGATATAGTGGCCAGTTAATTTCCAAATAAGTACTATGTAAATAGATAATTGTCATTATTAGTTGGAAATAAATTCATTTATTCATTCATTCATTTATTCAAATATACTGTAAACTGTTTACTGTGTACGTAATTTAGGTTTTATTCAACATTCCCCGTTATCCGCCATTTACGCTTATCCGCCCTTCCACCGGCCCGTTTATGGCGGATAATCGAGACTCTACTGTAATGGCTTCAATCCTATTTCTTTGAGAGAAGACAATGTGTTGATATTTTCAAAGTTTCTAATTATAAAATTATTGAAAAATGTGTGTCTTCATTGCAGACGGTTCGCTGTGGGGGTACATTCTGGGTCCTCTTGTTTCTTTGTTACATACAGGGATTGCCTGGGGTGGTGTTATTCATTTTATATCTTATAAAAAATATAAAAACCATGTCTCTGCTTTTAAAAACAATAAACCTGAAAGACCCAATGTAGCTAAACACCTCCTGAATTATACCCACAGTTTGAATAAAATAGATGAAAATGAAGATATTCTAAAAGTTTGTAAGAAGGGTCGTATTATGAATGCTTGGGAAGAGTTATTTATTTTTAAAGAAAAATGTAAGGATCGTGATAAATTAATGAATCAACAGGTTAATTTTGATTCCGAAATAGTTTTTAATAATGTAGTCAGCAACTAAAAGAACAGAAGTAACAGCCAATAGGAATTAACCATAGTATCGCAGCAGCCGCCATTTTGACGATTCTAGCCAATGGGGTCACGTGATCATAGGCCTATGAATTGAGTTGTAGAACACCATTTTCCATTATTTTGTGAATCCCTCTGGTCTGAGGAAGGTGGGCGTGGTTCACCGAAATCGATCACCATAATATTTGTGCATTTTGTACTTGTATTGTAATATATTTGTGCATTTTGTGCTTATATTGTAATAAATTTGTGTTTTGTGACGTTTACTTGTACTGTACCAAATTCATAACCATTCCCACAAATATTTTACAAGCAATCATTTTATAACAGAAAAACACAATTTAGACATTTACAAAAGCAAAACCTCTTACAAAGGCCTTCATTTTCTAAAATTCATTCCGAACCAAATTAAAAATGAAGTAATTATTGACAAATTTAAATTAAAATCATATTTTTTGACTTTATCTCCATATAATCTACAAGAATTTTGTAGTCATAAGTAGAATATATACATTTTTTACATTATTTATTGATACTATTCAATGTATAATATTTATTAATAAAGACTGTTTGACTTAATCCAACACTCAAAAATATCACAAATCAAGACAGCAGTAACAGGTGTTATGTAACAATAGTAAACAGAGGATAGTTACTCAGTACTACAGCTCATGTAATTTATCACGGTATTGTTTTGAGTATATGCATAAAGACAACATTTCTAATTTCCTTATCAAAAATTAATAAAGGACCTTCTTTAAATACATATGATATAAAAAATACTTCAATGGGGCTAAATATTCATATATGTGGCAAGGGTAGAACTAAATTTGGATTTTTATTATCCAAGGGAGGCGGTTATTCAGTAAGGAACCTTACAAATGTGTAGGCAGTGAGAGCAGGAAGCTGCAGCAACTGTTCTGCAAGTAGGTCACCATCAGACGTCCACAGTCGATTTCCCTCAAGTTGTCATATACACAATTATGTAAAAGCCGAGCTGTAGTAGTGGTATAAATACGTTACCATAGACTAATAACTCCATTAAATTTTAATTAAGATTAGATAGTTACATGGAACTATCATTACCATAGTTATATATAATTTTATTTGTAAATTTATAAATAAAGTAAATTTATAATAAGTGTGAACACTTACATTCCAGCGAATTTGATGCTCTTGGGTGATGTTTTATTTGACTGGTTGGGGTTTATTTGCACTTGAGCCACGTTACACCCAAAACCATTTTTCAGGATTCCATTAGGTTGAACCATTTTTTGTTCTACATTGTTCTTAGGTTGATCCAAATTAAAGCTCACACAGTTCTTGCCGGTGATTTCTTCACTTTTTATTCCATTTCCATTTGTAAAAGTTTGGTTAATTACAGTGGTACTTATTTTTCGTCCAGAGTCTTTTGTCCCCTGTTTGGCCGATTGTGAGTTCTCATTTTTATGGAGATAAAACGGAGCCTGTTTTCCATGTTGAGGGTTAGCATGCTCTTGGACCGGCTGAGCACTGATAGATATTGTCACAGTATTCTTCCCTGTTGGCCGGCTCGGAATCGGCTTTTCATTCTGAAACATTCAAATTGACTGTTTACTTAAAAATCATACAGCCCATCTGCTAATGATGCTTATAAAAGTATTTGTGTTATAATATCTTTAACTCCCATCAATTATATAGATGCCATCTTGACTAACCACAGAAACCATGTGTTTACTTCATAATGGACATTTTAATCTGATTATTCACTCAATTAATAAAAGTGCAATGACTATAGACTGGTGTGAAAGTGGGAAGGGGGCTCAAGGTCACAACAAACTGTCAATGGTGAGAAGTAGTCTTGGGTACCTCAGTCATGAGGGTGGCAGCGTTCTTGGTACTTGCTGGTTTGTTCTCAGTGGTTGGTGCTCCAAAGCACAAAAAATGTCACAACAAGTCGCCCCACATCATTTACATATTGGCAGATGATATGGTAAGTCATCTCAAACATTAATAATAATAATCAGTTTTATTATTTTAAACATTTTGATTGTAAAATTATATTAGATGTAATAATTAAGTGAGAACTAAAATAATTTTGATAAAGGAGATATTTTACTATAAGTTATCAATAAGCATTTTTAGCTTTTCTTTTAAATCAACAACTAAAAGAAAATTAGAAGTAAAAACTTGCAAATAATAATAATAGCAACTAGCAAATTGTATAGGATGCTTAAATGTTACTTCCACTAAATATGTTATAATTTTAAAAAATATAAAAATGTGTATTGTTATTTTTCAAATATATCTGTAAAACATATTTTTAGTATGTAAACAATTAATATTAGAACTCTTAAGTAACCAAAAAAAATTATACATATTTTTTTACTCAAAATAAATTCTGTAATTAAAGTTTCAACAGAATATTTTTTTTATACTTTTATAAAACAAATACAGAATAATTTTTAAGAAACAACTAATATCTCATTCTTTGACTATAATATTAGTACAGAAAATATAAGGTATTCTACATGGATTGGGTATCTAGACTAATAAAAAGGGCAAAAACTAATAAACTTTAGTTTGCTGATCTTTCAAATAGTAAATATAAAAAAAAAAACAGTTTTAAAACAGTTTTTCTTATTAACTTTTTCTAAGTTCTGGTCATTTTATGGTTCAATTAAAAACACTTTTAGTATTGCTAAAATATTATTAAGAAGTAGAGGCACATAAACTTAAAGTTAAAAATAAAACAAAGTTAAACAACATCTTGTTTGCTAAAATCAGATAAAAACTGTGATATTAAATTTTAATTTCTGTTTTAAAATAATCATTCAAGTAAAAAAAAAGAGAAACTCTACATGTTATGAAAGAGTAATTTAATATTTATAAAACTGTAACTACAGATACAAGACTTTTGAAACTTTGACAATAATATAGTGTTTAATATAATAGATATTACAAGTATACACACATTGTAGATATAACGTGCTAAATTACAAAAATGCATTACTTAATTTATTAGCTATGTCAGTATTCTTAAGTACTTGGTATTTTATATGGTTGACAAGATTTAAGGGGCCCTGTTTGGAACGTTTTTGGGAGATAGATGCTCTTAAAAATTAAAAAGTAAATTAGGTAAGATTATACCTTTACTAATAAAATAAAGGTATAGTGTTAGAGAGCTTGATAAAGAGATTATTTCTGGAAAAGATTATTTCTGATTCCTAAAAATCTGTTTATTCAGTGTTTGAGAACAATTCTCTTGTCAATATAATCAATATTGAAGTTCAAGTTTAACTTAAACTTTTATTAATGTCTTCCTTGATTATAAGAATAGCCACGGTCCAAATTAATTGAAAGCAGAATTATTCTGTAAGCAATCCAACTGATGTGTGATATATGAAAATTGTTTACTACCTAATTGATAAGATTTCATTCAACGATTGTCCAGCAACTCACAAAATAAGATGTTTTTTCATAAAGAGAGCAATAAGTTAAATTATAATACACAATTTATATTAAAATAAATTTATAATAAATAAAATAATTAAATTTAAGTACACGTTATGAAAGTATATGGTAAATATTTTATAACTGGCCTTCAAATGTAACAACGGTCATAACAAAACCTGCATGTTCCACATTAAAACATGTTAACTTTAATTCAGTTTAAACCAAAAAAAAGTGAAACAAAAGTAAATAGTAAAATGGAATAATGGTGGGTGGTAGGAGGGATTTTTGTTGTAGGATGTAGGTACATGACTGTTGAAATTGAAAAAGATCGTTGTCTGTTTCTTGCTGATTATTTTTGTTTGAGTTCTGTGAGATGATTGGGCTCATTAATAAAAGAACTACTCTCATTCATACATTTTAATTATGCTGATTCACAATACACATCCACAAGCCAGCCGACTGTATCTGAAAGATGGGCATAAATTACCAAATAAATCGAATTTTGCTTGATTTATGTAATACTGGTTTGTCAAGAGTATTTAAAAATCATTTCGATATTGGCTTAACTGTCTGGATTGTCTACTCTAAAATGTTCCCCTAGTTCTTAGGTAATGCGTGAGTAATAACATATCATTAGTTACTCAAGGAGAATAAATATGTAATAAGACAACTTTAAATTGTTGATGGAAGAAAAAGACCAGTAAATTGTAATAGGACTGGTAACATAAGGAAAGAAAAGGTTATATAATCCAGAGTCAAGGTTGAGTGATAAACACATGTTGAATAAGGAAACCAAACAATATACAACAAAATAACAATTAGACGACTTACTTGTCATTGGCATTAATTATAAATATACTAAAACAACAGTTCAAACATATCTGTAGTAGAAATTCACTGCTATTAAAGAAAATATTAATTAAAAACATATGAAACTACAAACAACAAATATCAAACAAATGAATTAAACTTTCATAGATTAAAGAAAAAAAAAAAAATAACAAGGATGGTGCACAAACAAGATTCCCATTAAAAAACCTGAAAGAAATCTGAAGAAAATCTGGTTTTGTAGATGTTGTAAGTAAGGACATCTTTGACTTGTGAATAAATTTACCGGTGGCAACTGGGTTAAGGTGTTTTCAACAGGTGCAAAGTTCCCAAGGTTTTCTAGTCCATTGATCAGAAATTACGCTTTCAAGCTCATTCACTTACTTGGAATACATATGAGTACAGAAACATCCGACTGAATAATAATTATGTGTAAATAAGTTAGTACCTATCTGATGCTCCTTACTCAACTCAAGGCAGGTTACCTGATTTGTATTTATATACATATACATATTAATTCCTTATTAATTGATTAAATTAATTAATTGCCAGAGTGGTGGCTCAGTGGATAAGGCTTCGGACTGCTGAGGGCAAGGTCCAAGGTTCGAATCCTCACTGAACCAATGTCCGTACTTCACTCATTGAATAAAGGTCACACACAGGTCTGCAGGCCCATGTGAACTGGCAAGTGAAGTAAAAAAAAGTTGCAAATTAAGTAACCTGCCTTGAAACACCAGTTTTAAGGGTTAAAGACCGCTAAAGTGGTCAAATTATTAAGATCATTTGAACCAACTTGATAATAAAATTCTTATGAATGTGTGTTGTTTATGGGAAACCTGTGACTTACTTTTTACAGATTGTAAGTTTCATGGATCAATCTTTTTAAAGGTTTAATTTACAATCAATGAAAGATTACTCTTTATTGTTTTAATTGATTAAATTTATTAATATGCTATTTCTAAATATAGTTCCTACTTAGACTATCTGAGCTAACTTTGAGCCTTCAGTGCTACTAGGTTATGTAAATTACAGATTGGGTAGGTCATGATGAAAGTGCAGTGAATCGTGCAACTTGTTTGGCATGCTAGACTTCAGCAATAATACTAGGAAAGTCTGAGGTTGAGAAATCGTGGGATGATTTGAGAAAGTCTGAAGAAAAGGAAGTCCTGAGGTCATAAGTCATTGTCTCTAACATGCAAAAACGACCCTGTCAGAGAGTCAGAATCAAAGCAATAGGCTACAACAGCTATTTTTCTGTACACTTGAATGGATGTTGACCAAATCACCAATAAACATTTTTCAAATTAAAGATTGAGGCAAATTATATTATACAACTCCATTGCAATTAATTTCCACACTAAAAAGAAAGTGTTCTAAAGATCAAAAGTATAAACTGATCTCAGCACTGGTCATATTGTACTGTTTACTTAGTAACAGTCCATTGATCAGAAATTACGCTTTCAAGCTCATTCACTTACTTGGAATACATATGAGTACAGAAACATCCGACTGAATAATAATTATGTGTAAATAAGTTAGTACCTATCTGATGCTCCTTACTCAACTCAAGGCAGGTTACCTGATTTGTATTTATATACATATACATATTAATTCCTTATTAATTGATTAAATTAATTAATTGCCAGAGTGGTGGCTCAGTGGATAAGGCTTCGGACTGCGGAGGGCAAGGTTAATTATATATATATATATATATGCATTAATTAAGGTTAATTATAAATATGCAGGTTAATTATATTACAATTAATCATTTTCTTAGTAAGGTGCAAAAGACATATTTGAGAACATAGACTTCTTCATCACCAATGAAAAATTGTAAATATAACATTTCTTACATAATTTTTAAAAATAAAACAATTTAAACCAATAAAAACTTTTATTGGTTTAAATTGTTTTATTTAAAAAAAATTATATACAGAAAACCAATACAGCTCCATCTTCAACATAAATAATATTTCTTGCTTCCTTTACTTTCTAAAATTATTCAATCTCACTTCTTATACTTTATTTCATGTTCAATTCTCAAAACATGCTTTTTTACATTGATTTTATGTAGCAGTTATTTAAATATTAACCAAGATACCACTGTTCCATTGTTTTTTTTATACGAGACTCGAAATAAATCAAATGTTTTTAAGGCTACTCCAAACTGGCTGTATTACCTAGGGAGTGGCCTACTTATTCCACAAATATTAAGTTTTATTAAGTAATATCATTAAATTTATTCTATTTAAATTTTATATATTAATGTTTTGTTTATAAACAACTACAAGTTAAATTTAATTAGTTGTTGATATTTTATCATAATTTGTCATTATTGACGCCCAAACAGTTTTTTAACTGTAATGCTTTCAAACGAGTAATACCATTATTATGTATCAGATTATCTTTATTTATTTATTTTATTTATTTCTCAGACGCCGATCGTAGAAATATGGGCGAATATGAGTGGTGAATGAGTGTGACGAATGAGTGTAATCTTTGTTACTATCTCAGTTCGACAGCTCAGAAAAGACTATTTATTAATAGTCCAATAGCCAGAGCAACTATGGGACCTACAGCTTTACATGGAATCCGAACCACAAAGTGTTGGTCTGATTTTCAGCTAAGTGACAAGTCTGACACTCAGTTCTCATCCTTACACAACATCTAAACTTTGACTATCGTCCAACATGGACACTCCAGATTTCTCTAATAGTATCCACTTCGATGGCAACCATTGAGCAGACGCCGTATGGGTTATTGTTATTACTACATCGAGGAGTGGTTATTGTTATTACTATTACTATTATATTTTTTTTATTCAAAGAAATAGTAAAAAAATAATACCTCAATAGTAGCTTAATAGAGGACCAAGCATGGAACCTATTGCCTACAATCTCCCAAACACTTTGTCCCCAAGTAGCTGGGTTACAGCACTGCGCCACCAGTGCTGACTATTATCTAATTCGTTAAACTATTTTACAATCACATTGGCTTAGTTTATTCATGATAACTTAGTTTAAAATTGTTTCTGTTTTTACATGTAGCTTTAATTATCATATTCATATAATATGATCATGATAATAATAATGATTTATTTTTCCATCCATTTTTACAAATATAAAACATTAATACGGCTCGGAAAAAAACTGACCACACTTACAAGTATTTGTAGCCAGTACAAAATTATTTACAAAATACTAAAAAAACAAAATATAACTTAATAAAAACATATTAAAAACATGGAACATGAGTCCAGCTTCTACATTGTAAAAATAAAACTCTCTTTGGCGCATGAAACACTTAAAAGTTATCTTAAATTGATCTTACACTATGTTTATTGCTACTTAACTTAAAATTTCTTATATAAAATACATTACAAGACTAAAATAACAAGAAACCATATTAATTGCAAGAAGTGTCAATATTTATTTAAACAAAAATCCAAATAGTCTAGATCTTGTTTCGTAAATAGCCAATTCTTCAAATTCATAGAAAAAATTTTAAATTTGTACTACTTTTTATGTCATGTGGTAATTGATTAAAATATTTAGGTCCAATATAATGAAAAGATTGTTTAAAAACACTTTTTGAGACTTTAGGGAGTTTAAATATTCTACTTGCCCCACTCCTCGTATTATGTAATAAATTTGTAGTGCCAGTATTACCACTTTTGACATAAAACAATCTTAAAACTTTATAGACAAAAAGGTGTTGTATCGGGAGAATTTTTAATGTATAATATAATGGAAAAGAACTCTCTCTGTGATTTTTATTTGCAATTATTCAAATTATATGATTTTGTGTTTTTCTGATTTTTAAAATGTAAGTCTTGCTAACACTTCCCCAACACTGTATTCCGTACTGAAGTCTCGAATGTATAAGAGCAAAATAAAGAGTTTTCATAGTCATTTCGTCACAAAAATTCCTTAAATAGTAAAATTTTCTTATCAATATTTTTGTTTTATTTTGTAGAGTTTCTAAATGCTTTATCCAATTTAGATGTTCATCCAATAAAATTCCAAGGTATTTAAAGTATTTAGCCTTTTCTACTTTTTGAGATTTTAAATGATTTTCACTACAATTATCTATATGGTATACAAAGTCTGAAGGAAAATCAAAACTTATGTGACTGAAGTTTACGAATTTCGTTTTACTTATATTTATTTGCATTTTATTTTTTAAACACCATTCTTTTAAAGTATTTAGATCTTCCATAATATTTTGCCCAGCTCTGACGGTATCCGTGAATGAATAAAACAACGCAATGTCATCTGCGAATGCACATATTTCCCCATTAAATGGTACTTGCAACAAGTCGTTAATAAAAACCAAGAATAAAATTGATGAGGCCACCGACCCTTGGGTACTCCGGCCTTAACTGTGAGAGGGTTACTAAACTTATCATTAATCTTAACATGTTGTATTCTGTTGCACAAAAAACTCCTGAACCAGCTGAGAGCATTTCCTCTCATTCCTGCATGCTCTAACTTTTCTAATAAGATATCATGATCTACAAAATCGAAAGCTTTTTTAAAGTCTACAAATAGACCAGTCGCTTTTTCTTTTCTATTCATACTAAAATACATTTTTTCAGTAATTGCCAATATTGCCTCTTCAGTTGATTTTCCTTTTGTAAAACCAAACTGGAAAGAACTAAAAAATTGCATTCTATCCAAATAACTTACTAATCTACACTTCATTAATTTCTCAATTATTTTTGAAAAAAACAGATAACAAACTTATAGGCCTATGTCTATTCATACTAAAATACATTTTTTCAGTAACTGCCAATATTGCCTCTTCAGTTGATTTTCCTTTTCTAAAACCAAACTGGAAAGAACTAAAAAATTGCATTCTATCCAAATAACTTACTAATCTACACTTCATTAATTTCTCAATTATTTTTGAAAAAACAGATAACAAACTTATAGGCCTTACATTATCTAATTTATAGGATGATTCCTTTTTAAATAATGGAACAACTGTACTTAATTTAAGTTGTTCCGGGAAAATTCCTTTCTCAAAACTTAAGTTAACTATGTATGTCAATACGGAAGCTATCTCATTCGAGATATTTTTAACACAATCTACCGAAAATTTATCAATACGATTTGATCTTTTATTTTTAAGTTTTTTTATTGTTTGTATTATTTCTAAATTGTTTGTAGGATTTATAAAGATAGAATACGGATTAGGCTGGACTGGAGGCAGTTGAACAGTGTGAGTGTGCAGGTGGGTTTGACCTTTGGCCGAAATAAGATAAGAATTAATTGCCTCAGCTACTTGAGTAGCATCTGACACAATTTCTCCGCTATCCAATTCAATTTTGTCTACTGTTCTACTTTTTCCTGTTCTACTCAGATTATTTAAAATTTTCCAAGATTGAGCTGAATCACCGTTGCAACCATTTAGCTTCCTACTATAATAATCCTGTTTCCTTAAGTTAATATCACTTTTTAATTTATCAATAAATGTTTTATAATAATGCTTAAAATTTACATTGTAAGGACGTTTTTAATATAATGTATATAGGTTTCTTCTTCTTTTTAGCCTATTTGGCAAATTAACATTCATCCATGGTGCAATAGACTTTGCTTTACTTAACTTAGAATGTATAATAGGAGTCTTACATGAATCAATACATGATGATAATATCTCACTAAACTTATTGTAACATAGATTAAGGTCATCCAGTACATAACATTGCGTCCAATCAACTTTCTTCAGCCTCTCTCTAAGCTTATTATAATTTATAGTAAACTGATCTTTGGAAGTGAAATCTTTTGATTCAGAAATTTTAGTTTTGAATTTATTTCTACTAAAATAATTTAATCCCAATATACAATGATCTGTAAGCCCTATATCGAACACAGAAGATTTAAAACATTTTAAATTACTATTTTTAATAAACATGTGATCTATCAAAGATTTGGACACATTAGTTATTCTAGTTGGACTGTTAATAATTGAAAAAAACTATGGCTACTTAATACTTTCATGTAATTTTGAGTAATTAAATTATTTTCTAAAATATTAATATTAATATCACCTAAATAAATAATATTTTGCTGACAATCAGAAAGTTGAATGTCTAACTCTCTAATAAAGTCATATTCTGAACCAAAATTGAATCTATAGATAGCATATAATGTGAAATAAGTATTCCTTATTCTGATGTTTAGAAGCAAACAATCAGCCGTAGCCAAATGAACGTCTGTTTGCGTGACACAAATGTCTTTATGTACATAACACAATACACCGCCTGCCCTATATTTCTCATTACATCTGGCAAACATATTGTATTCGGATATTTTATATAGATCAATTTCATCGTTTTTAATCCAAATTTCGCTAAAAACTATAAAATCTACTGTACTTTTAATTTGACTAAACTCAGCTAGAAAATTATTAAAGTTTTTTCTTAAGCTCCTAATATTGGTGTACATTAAACTAAACAAACTATTCTCTTCTGCCTCTACAAAAAAACTTTCTATATCATTTTTTTGCTGAATACATATAATTTTATCTACCATAATTTATATATTTAAAAAGCTTAAAATACTCATTATTTACTTTTATTGAACATGCGTTTAAGTATTTTGAAAGGAATATTTTTCAATAAAGAGTTGAAACAAAATTAATGCTAAATTAAAATATGAGCTAACCTTAATCATGCATACAAATATGTGTGTATACTTCAAATACGAAGAAAATTAAGAATGCAATTAATTATTAATATAAATAAGTACTAATCTGTAATTCAAAATTGTCATTAAGCTACTTGCATTATAAAACCAAATACACTTTCGTGTTCTCTCTCTATAAAAGTAAAGCTTCTATTATATTTCGGCTCATCATTACTTATATCTACTGTAATCAAATATTCACAAAACCTACTAATATTTAAAAACATTTAATAGTATTTAAGCATGCGCTGTTGTACACAGAATACAATTTGTAAAAGAATTGGGGTAAATTTCATGTCATGCTAAACAGAAAATACAAAATAACATTATCATGCTTTCAGAACAAATGCGCATAGAAACTAAAATAATACATAAAAAATCAGAAATATAGTTAATTATGATATAATAAATATCAATTTGCAATTTATATTCTACTTATATATTTTATAAAATGAATAGATTACATGCTGATTACTTAATACATACAATATAGTGTATGGTTAACCTAACCTAACCCACCCACCCTCCCTTACAACTAAATTGGTATTGACCCACCCACCCTCCCTTACACGTACAGTGATATTTACCTACCCACCCTCCCTTACACGTACAGTGATATCGACCCACCCACCCTCCCTTAACGTACAGTGATATCGACCCACCCACCCTCCCTTAACGTACAGTGATATTGACCCACCCAACCTCCCTTACACGTACAGTGATATCGAACCACCCACCCTCCCTTACACGTACAGTGATATCGACCCACCCACCCTCCCTTACACGTACAGTGATATCGATCCATAAAGTGCTAATTTTAGTATGGTTACTGGTAGTACAGTAACTATACTACAGTATCATTGCCACTGTAAGTGTATGGTAGGGTGGGTGGTTCATCACCACTGTATGTGTATGGGTGGGTGGGTCATCACTACTGTAAGTGTATAGGTAGTCCATAAATGTGTACTTTATTTATGGATATAAATAAAGTAAACATGCACAGTACCTGTCGTTTTGTGTTTGATATCCGTTCATTTTAGATGTTCTATCTCATGAAAAGAGACAACCCTCTGAACTTCCCCCCCTCATTTTTCCTTATGAAAAATTTTCCTTCTCTGCACCAAACAAACGCATAGTTCAACTCCCGGCACTTCCTTTTCAGAGAAGATAAGAACTGCTTGTTGTCCGGTGAAAGGTGCTCATTGATGTAAACTCTCTGTTGTTGTGAGAACTGTTTGTTTACTTGATAGGCTGTGAGGGTCTTCTTTTCTCTGAATTTAGCGATCCAGACATCCCTTATGCTTCTTTCACGAAATTGAACCACTACAGACGGGCTGCGATCCTTCCTGAACGTAGGAATACGGTGCGCTGCTGTCACTTCTCCAGGCTGCATCTCCAGGCCGATAGCCGCTCCCACATCTTGTAAAATTGTCTTCACGTCTTCGTTTGGTGATGAAGGAATGCCACTTATCTCGATATTGTTCCTTCTGCTATATTGCTCTAGGTTACGTACTCGATCTTGTAACTCGACTAATTCTTTGGACATATGCTTATTTTTGGCATGGATTTGCACGTTTTCTTTCTTAATTTCGCTTAATTCATTTTTAATTTCATGCATAAGACTATTGGCTGAATCCACTTTGTCAGACAGAAACTGCATTGAATTGGCTAGCTCTGAAATTTCACTTCTGAAGGCTTTGATCTCTCCAAAAACGTCATTTTTGAATTCCTCTATGACTCTTACGAGAAACTCCTTGGTGAGTGCTGGTCCCTTAGTGGAGGAGGTCCCACTTCCTTGGGTCGAAGTCGCTGTTGGCCTACAACTCCCACATTTCCAGTCCTTGGTCGAACGAGTCTTCCTGGCCTCAATGTCGCCTTTAATGCACTCTAGATGAAATAATCTATCGTAACCTCCACTACACTTAACATCACTAGCTTCATTAGCTGAATTTTTACATACGCCACAGGAAGCCATGGTTTAAAAAATAAAAGAGAACTTACAAAACAGGATAATTGCAAAGTATACACACGTCAAGTAAATGACGGTCGAAAACTGCACGTTCTAGTGTCGCAGAGCGATAACACGGACCTCTTATCTGGTCGACGACTCGAGCTGGACTGGATATATCTAACTATGTTTCAGTATTAATCTCAATGTACTTCCTTTTTTATTAACTGTTAATAAATTTATAACCAACCGGGCGGGTGGTCTAAGACATAGGTTATTCAATGAATGATGACAGCTCAGTAACTTTCCACAATAATAATTGTTTGTAATTGAATTGAATTTCTGATTTTAATGATTTTTATCTTACGGATGATGGTGCTGATGTGCTTAGATTGATTCATTCTAACATTTGAAGTTTTTTAAAGAACGGTGATGAATTTTTTATTTACTTAAATGAACTTCCTAATATGAACTTTATTGTATTGTTGGAGTGCTGGTTACAGGAGGTGGAGGAGAGTATGCCTAATGAAGGTTTTCACATTTTACCATACTGATAAGGGGCACAATAAAGCCGAGATGGTATCATTGTTTACTTCAACAACCGGTTGTCTGTAACTACTTCAGATACAAATATCTCTTGGCAATGTTTATGGCATAAGACTTGATTTTAACTTACACAACACAGCATTTTGTATTTTAGCTTTTTACCAAACTTTTAATTGTGATGTACAATTATTTATTAATTCCCTAGAAAATTATGTTGATAGTTTCAATAATGATTATTTTTGTAAGAGATTTTAACTTTGATTTATTAGGTACAAAATCCGCTAACATTGACAGATACCTGAAGATTAGGTGCTGGTCTTGTCCAATGTATAGACAAGCCTACTAGGGTTCAAAGCAATAGAGAGACATGCTTAGATCATATTTTTATGAGATACAAAGATATGAATCACGTAAATACAGCTGTTTTATAAACAGAAATAACTGATCACTATAGTATTGGCCTTACTATTACTTTCCCCACTGTGACACCGTCGGCTATGTTCAACAATACAAGACTTCGGGTAGTGGACACTGAACGGTTGACTTGTAATCTTGCTTAGGTTGATTGGGCTTCAGTGTTGTTGAATATAAATTTAAATTCTAGTGTATCTGATTAAAAAAAACTTATATCTGATTCAATTAAAAACTCAAAAATATACAGAAAAGAAACGTCCAGATATAAGAAATTGAAGCCATGGATATCAAATGATTTAATAAAATTAATTCGAGAAAGAGATAAACTAAGCAAAAAGTTAAAAAACCTTTTAACATTAATATGAAAAATAATTATATTGTACTAAGACAATTTATTGCTAATGCAATTAAATATTCTAAACGTGATTATTACAGATGTGAATTAGACCAATTTCATAATGACTCCAAACAATTTTGGATGGTTATCAGTGAGCTAGCAGGTTCTATTTATAATGAATTAATAAAAAGAATTTGTTACCTATTCTGAAATACCGTCCTAATGTATATAGCATTACTCATAGTGTTTGCAAAGAAGTAGCAAACAACTTTAACGCTTTTTTTGCTGCTGTTGGACATTTTAAGGCTAGTTCTATTGACAGTAGTGGTCCACTTATCATCAATCAAACGGATTACAGGCAACCTACAGTGTTCACACTTCATACAGTGACTGAGCATGACGTTATTCGACAAGTTTCTACTCTATGGGGTAGGTCTGCGCCCAGATTTGATACTGCCTCCGCTTCCACTCCTAAAGATAACATACATATCTTCTCTAAGCCATTATTACATCTAATTAATCTCAGCTTAGCAAATGGAATTTTTCCTGGCAGTTTTAAATTAGCAAAAGTTTTCCCTCTCTATAAGTCTAACTCATATTCTGAAAAAAATAATTTTAGGCCAATCTCGCTTTTGAGTGTGTTTTCCAAGGTGCTTGAGAGGATAGTAAAAGAACAATTGGTAAATTATCTTCACCAATATGATATCTTAGCAGATTGTCAATTTGGGTTCAGAACGGATAAGAAACATAATTCAGAATGGATTATGTAAAAATTGTGTAAGGTGTAATTTATATATTATAATAGCTTTTAAAGTATTATGCTTTTACTAAAATAAAATACAAATTTAGTTACATATTTGTACATAGAGCTGACTATTATTATTACTCCCACCCGCCCACCCATACACGTACAGTGGTACTAACCCACCCGCCTACCCATATACGTACGGTAGTACTAACCCACCCGCCCACCCATACACGTACGGTGGTACTAACCCACCCGCCCACCCATACACGTACGGTGGTACTATATAATGTTTCAGATGTTCTTTTCAAAGTTAGCAAAGAAATTTATTATTTACTCTTGAACAATGTACGTTCTCTCTTAATATTTCTAGATTTGAAAAAAGCTTTTGACAGCATAGATAGAAGTAAACTAATCTCTAAACTATCAGCAATAGGTGTATCGGGAAATGCCCTAGACTGGTTTAAAAGTTATCTGACTGGTCGACGCCAGGCGGTGACAATTTGTGGTATAAACAGTGATGAGCTTACTGTTGATTACGGTGTGGTTCAGGGTAGTACATTGGACCAATATTATTTTTAATATACATTAACAAAATTTCTAAATTAAATATTAACGAAAACTATTTTTTTGCTGATGATACTTCAATTTTAATCAAATATAAGTCATGGGAAAGTGTCCGTAGTAAAGCTCTATTGGATCTTAAAATAGTAAAAAAATGGCTAGACCAAAATATTTTATCGCTTAATATTTCTAAAACAAAATGTTTACCAATTTCTCTCGCACCAAGTGTAGACTACACTTTGAGGTATCTAGTTATACATTGTTGCCAAAACCACCTTAGTAATTGCTGTAATTGTGAGACCATAGAAAAAGTATCATCATACAAGTATTTAAGAGTTATATTTTATTCATGTACAAAATGGATAGATCATATAAATTTCTTAAAGAGCAAAGCCAGAAAATTTGTTTTTGCTTTTAGACAGTTAAGTAGTGTTCATCATTTCAATGCAATAAAATTAGCATATTTTGTGTATGTGCAATCAATTCTTTCTTATGGTATTGTTGCTTGGGTGGGAGCATATAGTTCACATCTTGAAGGTCTGAATGTGGTTTATAGGTCCATTCTCAAAGCTGGGTTTATGAAATGTAGAATATATTCCTCTGATTTAGTATTTCGAGAAACAAGAATTCTTCCTATCAAAAAACTATTTATTAAAGATTTATTCATTTACATTTTTAAGCACTTTTGGTTTACTGTTTTCCTCTATTGAACACACACACAACACAAGATGTGCAAACAAAGTAGGAATTATAACAATCAATCAGTACAAATCTTTTTCAACAACAAATACTGTTTACATTGCTTACATCCTGTAGAGAAACTTTTGCACTCAGTTTGTAAGTCATACACTATTTGATTCCCCATCTATTTCAGTATTTAAGAAAAGACTTAAATCGTGGTTGCATCTAATCGGTGACGAGGAGAAGAGTCCTTATCTCTGCTGATTGTAGGTGGCCATGACCTTTCCTCCTCCTCCCCTCCGCATTTCACCTTTAAGGCATCGACACCTTATCTACAGTTTTTTTCTCTTTAAAATCATATTATTTTCTCATGTAAATTTTAATTTGCTATTCATTATTTAATATAATATCACATAAATAACTTATTCCAAATTAACATATTAGTTTTATTAATAAAACTTCATAATTTCACAGGTTATACTTAACATGTAATTTTAATTAAAAACAACTCGAGCCTACGTACAGGCCTCTGATACCCATGTAGGCTCATTCCCTTCATAAATGCCATTTTTATAATCAGGCAAAATATTTGTTTATCTTAATTTTGTTGTTTTTCTACTTTCGGAATCAGTTTCTAAAATATCCATTGATAAGACTTAATTATTTTACACTGTGTTTCATTTTGAGTGGTTATTTTAGTTATATTTTATATGATGTTGTAAATTATGAAAACTAAGTGAAATTCTGCTTAAAAACTTGGTTTGTGAAGTATATTTTGTCTTTTCTTTATATATGTGTATTTTATTATGTACTTTTGTTGAAATAAAGTGATTTTGATTTATTAATTTCAATTTTTATGTTATAATTTATTTTATTTTAGAAATTAAGACATTTGCTTATCTAAACTGTACATACAGGGTGTCCTGTAAGTAACCAGCCAAACTTCTGGAGGTCATTCCTTGGGTTAAAACAAACAAAAAATTTCATATGTACAAATCGTCTATCTCGCTCCATTATTCGGCTATCTGTCTGTATATGTTTTTTACTAAAAACTTAATATCTCTAAAGTTATTTAAGCTAAAACCATGGAAATTTGTATCAATGTTGATCTTTATAGTGTTCATGTACTATTTAAATTTCATTTTTTTACAGTAACCCTTTTCAAAATGGCGGCCATTTAAAATTTTTAAAGCCAAATATCTTAATAACCTTAAATTTTACTAAAAACCTGTAAGTTACAAAAAAGTTAAAGAATTTATTTCTAAAAATAATTTTATAAAAAGTTTTAAGTTTTAACAACTATTAACTGAGATATTACAATTTTTATCAAATAAAAATACGCTTGATATTAATAAAATTGGAAACTTTAGTAAAGTGACATTTATCTACTAAAAACCAAATACAGTAGGAGTAGGTTAGAAGCGACGTTTATTACAACACAAAAACAACAGTAAAGAAAAACAAAAGAAAAAAATACTAGTTATCTTACAACATGTGCTCAAAGTGCCCACCATCCATGTTTATGCATCGTTCCAGTCGATTTCTCATAGAACTTCTCATTCGTTCAAATATACCCGGTTTCTGTCTAATCGTATTACAGCCATCAACTATTTTTCCCTTAACATTTCAGTATTTCCAACAGGTGTTTGGTATACCAAAGATTTAAGGTAACCCCATACAAAGAAGTCCAGGGGGTTTAAATCAGGAGACATGGCAAAAACCACAAAAACTATCTCAAGAACCCCTTAACATCACTGTTTTTGTTTAGTAATGAACCCCAATCAATAACAAATAAAATACGTGTTTTCTAACAACAAACTGTCAATATTACAGTCAGATGATAATCATTGACTGTATATATTTTCAATTTCCAAATCAGCTGTAAACATCTATTTAGCACTAATCTAATTTTTAGTAAATAAATGTCACTTTACGCAAATGTTGTAGGATCATTAGTATTTTTTTCTTTTGTTTTTCTTTACTATTGTTTTTGTGTTGTAATAAATGTCACTTCTAACCTACTCCCACTGTATTTAGTTTTTAGTAAATAAATGTCACTTTACTAAAGTTTCCAATTTTATTAATATCAAGCGTACTTTTATTTGATAAAAATTGTAATATCTCAGTTAATAGTTGTTCAATCTTAAAACTTTTTATAAAATTATTTTTAGAAATAAATTCTTAAACTTTTTTGTAACTTACAGGTTTTTAGTATTTTTTTTATTAGTAAAATTTTTAGTATTTTTATTTTTTTTAGTAAAATTTAAGGTTATTAAGATATTTGGCTTTAAAAATTTAAAATGGCCACCATTTTGAAAAGGGGTACTTTAAACAAATGAAATTTAAATAATACATGAACACTACGAAGTTCATCATTCATACAAATTTTCATGGTTTTATCTTAAATAACTTTAGAGATATTAAGCTTTTAGTAAAAAACACATACAGACAGATAGCCGAATAATGGAGCGAGATAAACGATTTGTACATATGAAATTTTTTGTTTGTTTTAATCCAAGGAATGACCTACAGAAGTTTGGCTGGTTACTTACGGGACACCCTGTATATGTGTAATCAATGTATGTGGAAAAAAGTTTCATTTGAATTTGATAATGAATCTTATTGGTAATAGACAGGGGATAGTGTCACTGAGTTTGTTCATTGTAGAAAGGTAGAATGGATACTCATAACACTTATGGTTGATCAGCTTTTTCGTGAGTACGATTTGTAATATTGTATCAAATGTAAAATTTTCAAAACTTTATTGACTTATAGTTTGTAATTATTCTATTCTGAGAATAGTTATAGAAGGACAGTTTAATGTAAACTCCTCTACTAACTGTCTAACTAAGTAGGTGGTAAAGAACACTGCAAACCAATTTTCGATAAATTTAAAATTTTAACTATTTTTTCTCTATATATATATTTCAGTGCCTGCTCTACATCCAGTCTAATCAGGACAAAATTGTCTTGAGGAATGCCGTACACACTTATAGCACTAGACATAATGTTAATATTGATATTCCCCGTAGAAGGCTACATAAGTGTGACCAAAACCCTCTTATTACTGGCAGCAAGTTCTGGAACAAGCTACCGGTGGAAACTTACTGTGGAAGATTTTACTGTGGAACAGAGACCTTGACAGTAAAATCTTCAAGAAGACTGTGCATACATTTCTTATGAAGAAAGTGTTTTATTCCATTCCAGAATTTACCGATGGACTATGGAGTTGGACAGATTTTAAATAAGTAGTCACCGTTGACAACCCTAGTTTTAATGACTATGTATTTTTGTAAAATATCCTACAACAATAAAACATATTCTATTCTATTCTAACAAATAATAATAATAAAACATACATAGTAAGATTAGGAGTATTTACTATATGAAGATGTTGATCCTGAAGTATGAACGAATGTGCAATGAGTCTGAACAGGTGTTGTCTTTGTTACCATACTAAATAAGGTTTCTCAAGTAATCTATATAGATAATACACAAGCAGATTTTGTGTCACGCTGAGATCTCAGGAACTACTGGACCGATTTTCATGATTGACATGTCTATGAAAAGTTCTCAATCCTAGGTTCGACAAATATCATTATTGATGAATATATTTCAAAGAGAGGGCTAGAAATAGCCTTAAAGTTATGGAATCATGCTTTAAATTTTCAGTATGCCATATGTTATTTTTTTCAGGTGACAAATGTTTTGTTTATAAACAACTACAACTGAAAACTTTAAAACATTTTAACCTTAAAACAATTTAGAGTCCTCATTGATGTTGTACAAATATACACCATTTTATTTCGTTTTACTATTTTAATTTTGATATTTTTCTATTTTTATTAAAGTTTTTTTCAGTTATTGTTTGATTTTTGTATTGTTTTTATTTCAGTTATGCAAAATGTTATAGAGATAGTTGATGATGGTAATTGCCTATTTCATTGTGTTTCTTTTTTTCTAAATGGTCATCAAGATAGCCAAAGTGGGAGGGCTTTCTACTCAGTAGAGGAGGCCTTGGCCAGTGGCTAGGGACAGCAGGTTCTAGTATTTGGTTTTTTATAATGTCAATAATTAAAAGTAAAATACACTCTTTATCGGAATGATGTATATTTTAGGACTGGAGGTATTCTGTTACTAGTTATTGTTTTATTATATTTTGAATTTAAAACAATCTAGTTTTTATTTTAATGGTAATAAAAATATATATTGTGCGTTTCAAAATATTTATTGTTTTTATATTTTGAAATGTGAAACTTGACTTACACAGAAAACTGTTGTTCTATTGTGTTTATAAATGAGATTTGAGTGAAGTTAGGTTGTGAGTTGTTAAACTTATTTGTAATAAATGGCACAACTATGAAGGTTTTATTGTTGGTGATCAGTAAAACCCTAGAATAAATAGTGCTGATAACTAAAAACAACTAACGTCACGAAATGGTAAGTATGCTGGAAATGCTGAAATTCATTGAATCAGCAGGCTGTACCCAAACTATTTGTTTGGAGTCCATTCTGATGGTTAGCAAGAAATTATATATAACTTTGGTAAAGGTAGTGAAGTAAGTAATCTACTTCTAACGGGACAATTAGATAAGGGACATTATAGTTTACTGGAACTTTCCCCACCATGAGACAAATAATTAGGCCTATAACAGTCCAGAAAAAGGAAAAGGAGCAGTAATTCTTCAACCGGGCAGAGAGAACAAAGACAAACAGATTTATGGCAGACTAATCATAGGTCCATCAACCCACCCGCCCATCCAACGTACAGTGTTAATAACCACCCCGCCCGCCCATACATCTACTACAGTGGTAATAACCAATCCGCCCGCCTGCCCATACACGTACATTGGTAATAACTCATCCGCTCGCCCGCCCATACACGTACGGTGGTAATAACCCATCCACCCACCCGCCCATACACGTACAGTGGTAATAACCCATCCGCCCATACAGTGTTAATAACCCATCCGTCCGCCCACCCATACACTTACATTGGTAATAAACCATCTGCCCGGCCGCCCATACATGTACAGTGTTAATAACCCATCCACCCACCCACCCATACATGTACAGTGGTAATAACCCACCCGCCCGCCCACCAATACATGTACAGTTTAATAACCCACCCGCCCGCCCGCCCATACATGTACAGTGGTAATAACCGACCCGCCCGCCCGTCCATACATGTACAGAGATATTAAGGTGTGTAGTGTTACCCTTTAATCATGCATCATAAAAATTGATGATAGGTTTATGGCACGACTCACAAGCCACTACAATGAGTAGTAAATTTGTCTTAAATGAACAAATACTATCATTGATTTGTAATAAATTAGACAATCTTTAAAATCTGCTTTAAAATGAAAGGGATTTTTTCACTACAGGATTTCAACTAATTGTTTTGCTAAATATACTTAAATTAGTGTAATGAGGCTTTATTACCATTAAAAGTTTCTGTCTGGTCGTTTGTCAAAAAGTTATTTCTATAATAAGACAACGAGTAAAGAAATAATTTATGTTGTAGTCATAATTATTGTCATAGTCATTATCATTTATATTTGACAATTTATGTCACATATTTCATAGTATAGAAATAAAATATGTGTGCATTGTCAGATTATCAGAGCAGGTTGAATGCAGGCATTCTTCAATTAAAGCAGGCCTGAGTCAAGATCATATAAAATCAATTTGTTCATGAATTGTAAAAGAACCATTGACTTTGTAAAAATTATTTTAAATAAAAGAATTAATTCAACTCAATTTATGCAACTTTCTTGCTTTCAAATGTTGTCTTAATTAATTGTTTCAACTTTTGTCTTCAAAAATTAAACAATTCTCGCATCCTAATTTTTTCATGTTATTACTTTCACAAGGGATTTTCCTCTCTTGGGGTTTACACCATATTATAAATAAATGATTTCAAAAATTTCATATCATTATGTTTGTTATGAAACAGTTGCACCTTGCCTCTGTTCTGCCACCAAACAGACCGCAAGGCTAAAACTGATTAAAATGGTCTTAGTTTCATTATCAATGTCAGTGTAGTTTATTACATGTACGTAGGGATGACCCTTCCAGCCATCCATACAAACTCTGATAGTCTAGAGGTTAAAGTCGCTACTAATGTGGCCAGGGCAACACAATGCCTGGAAACTGTACTTGTATGAGGGGGGGGGCCATTTCCATATGACTATTTATGGTTTTGATCTATGGACATGGTTATGAATATGGTCTATGTAGTACATTTACAATGTTAATTGCTCTTTCCTCTAAAATTTGTTTGGAAGAAATAATGTTTGCAAGTATAATTTTTAATAGATACTACTATAACAACGACGTTAGCATCAGATTTGCAATTGATGTAAGCGACTAACTTGCAAGTTTGGAAATGAATTTAAAGAATATTTACATTCAATTTGTGTTCAATCTTGCAAAATTTACATGTTTCAAATACACTTGTCATAGTTTTTTGTAACAAAGTTGCATGATTCTATTTTAAATTTTTATAATTTTATTTTAATGTCACTGTAATATTTTATGTATGGTCAAAATAATTATTACAATGAAACTAAACTTTTTAAGTTGAAGTTTCTGAAAAAAGTTACAATTCTTTAAAAAAAAGAAAAAGTTAATTTAACAGCTATTGACATGAGTTTAAGCTGAGGAGAAAATTAAGAAAGATAAATTAAGCTTTTAACAGTTTTATGTTTGTGCAAGTGATAAATATTTAATTAAATCAGCTATGCTTCATTGTTTATAATAGATGAATCATTGTGATATAAACTATACTTGTTTGCCATATTTTATTTACTTTCCTGTTAAAAGAAAACTCATTACAAGTTATCAGGTACTTATCATAATGCTGGTAGTTGGGGTAACAATTTTGGATCATTTTAGGGCTGGAATGATTTAAGTCTACATGGATCAGACCAAATTCCTACTCCTAACTTAGACTCTATGGGCTTTAATGGTGTGATTTTGAACAGGCATTATTCTCAGCCTCTCTGCACCCCGTCACGAGCGGCTCTGATGACTGGAAAGTACCCTATACATACAGGTTTGTTCCTTATTTAACATTGACTGACCTAATTTGGTTGAACAAAATATAAACATATTTTAATTTAGCAGAATAATTTAGATAATTAAGATTAGTTTATATTTCTTTAGTAGTAGATGTCTGAAAAGGCTTTTTTTAATTTTAATGAATTTAAATTATTCAAGTATATTCTGATAAAATTTATAGAAACCATTTTACAAAAATTGAAAAATTTGTTCTCTTTACACACTTTGAAGACCTAGTATTTCCTTTGCAAATGGTAATAACTACAATCTATATATATATATATAAGGCAAAGCCCTCACTGATTGACTCACTCATCACTAATTCTCCAACTTTCCATGTAGGTAGAGAGCTGAAATTTTGTACACTGTTTCTTTAGAACTTAAATAGGACAACTAAAGTATTTTCATCTTGATAAAGTACTCCTAAGGGGTATAAAGCACCCTTAAAAGATTGGTCCATAAGGATAACATTGGGTTGATTTTAGTAAATTAATAACAGCTGTTTTGTAAATAAATAAACATGTCTATTTTGAATGTTTGACATTATTCTATTTAATATTTTACTATGAGTTTAATCTTCAGCTGTTAAACAAAAATAAATGAAATGAACACTTGAAATAGGCTAAATAGGTGGCAAAGCAATTAGTGTGAGTGAAATACTGTACCGAAATGTAATATTGTAATTTTACGTTATATAGTTAATATACCGATTTTTGTATTGAATAGTTACATGCCGAGGCCGAGGTGTATCGAGCGTAGCGAGCGTCGGGGTTGGCACGCGAAGCGTGCAGGGGTGTCCCCTAGTTATCAGATAAAACTTAAATTAACACACATGTTATCTGAAGTTGGATTTAAAAAAACAGCTGATTAAACAAATTTGACTATACACAAGATTTCATTTTTAAAATAGTATTTATTTAAAAATAAGGAACACTTTACACACTTTGCACGCCAACTTAGTCACTCTCTATACTCGTGTCCCCTCTGGCTTCAGCCTTAGTAATATTACTTGATAATAAGCCTCACCCTGCGCTAAGGGGGTATTTAGGGTAGGTGTTTAGGGAAGGAGGGGAAACTGACCCAAATATAAAGCTTTATTAAAAACTAAAAATTAAACTCAAATTATTTTTATTCTTACACAATGATAAATGATACATATAAATAGTTAAACCTACAAAAAATGAAAGTTATCTATAAAGGTTTACCCTCTTTAATCATGAAACAACTATTTTCAACTTGAACAGTTGCTGACAACAGTTTTTGACTGTTCTTCCACTTTTTTTTACAACAAAAATTACGTTTGGGGGGCAAAGGCCACCTAGCCCCTCCCACCCCACCCGGTATGCCACTGCTCCTCGCTCATGATACTTTGTCTTTTGGCAATGAATACAAATGTCTGTTAGAAGAACAGACCATATTGGCTGTTTTCTTTAGGCAGAAATTAAAGTTAGAGATTAATCTGCTCCTAAGCACTGTGTTAATCAAGGTTGTGTCAAAGAGACAAAGACTTTGTGAGAAAGACCTCGTATGTATTGAACCCATGACGCTTTGCATTGGGCAGAAGTTAGATCGGAAGAGGCAGACTCCTACAATAGATGCTGGCAGTGTTAACACATTCACGCTCAGTGATATTGACCTGCCCATATAAGTATGTTGATATTGACCCACACTTCCACCCATAAGGCTATAATAAGTTTGGTAGAATACATGGATTTCCTGCTAGAGAAATGAGGAACTACGACTCTGTATACAAACACACTCTGTATACAAACAGGAACTACGACTCTGTATACAATCAGGAACTACGACTCTGTATACAAACAGGAACTACGACTCTGTATACAAACAGGAACTACGACTCTGTATACAAACACACTCTGTATACAAACACACTCTGTATACAAACAGGAACTACGACTCTGTATACAAACAGGAACTACGACTCTGTATACAATCAGGAACTACGACTCTGTATACAAACAGGAACTACGACTCTGTATACAAACAGGAACTACGACTCTGTATACAAACAGGAACTACGACTCTGTATACAAACAGGAACTACGACTCTGTCTACAATCAGGAACTACGACTCTGTATACAAACAGGAACTACGACTCTGTATACAATCAGGAACTACGACTCTGTATACAAACAGGAACTACGACTCTGTATACAATCAGGAACTACGACTCTGTCTACAATCAGGAACTACGACTCTGTATACAAACAGGAACTACGACTCTGTCTACAATCAGGAACTACGACTCTGTATACAAACAGGAACTACGACTCTGTATACAATCAGGAACTACGACTCTGTATACAAACAGGAACTACGACTCTGTATACAAACAGGAACTACGACTCTGTATACAAACAGGAACTACGACTCTGTATACAAACAGGAACTACGACTCTGTATACAAACAGGAACTACGACTCTGTATACAAACAGGAACTACGACTCTGTATACAAACAGGAACTACGACTCTGTATACAAACAGGAACTACGACTCTGTATACAAACAGGAACTACGACTCTGTATACAAACAGGAACTACGACTCTGTATACAAACAGGAACTACGACTCTGTATACAAACAGGAACTACGACTCTGTATACAAACAGGAACTACGACTCTGTATACAAACAGGAACTACGACTCTGTATACAAACAGGAACTACGACTCTGTATACAAACACACTTTTTGAGTTCTGATAAATATTATTAATACTATGGCACTATTATTAAATATTGAGATAGAATATTACACTTTTATTATAGAACTATATGGGAAATGGAAATCAGGTAACAGAGTTTTATCTGATTTCAGTTTCATGATTGTCGTTAAATGATTTTTTTTTCTTTAGAAGTTTGCTATTGATCTAATTGTATGATATATGTCAGAGACTTAGGTTGAGTTAGTAAGTGAATTGATTCTTTCAAGTTTCACATTAAAGAACTATTGAAGAGCATTGACAAGGATTCCTATTTGGACATTTTTAATATCATTCCAAACTATGGATAAATAGAAAGTTGTCTAAACATTGAAAAAGCACTGAGGAAATTTCTGACAGTTCCTGTGAAAGTGGTACCATGTGAGCGTTCTTTCAACATGCTGAAGTTCATCAAACACTACTTACATAGAGGTACAAGTTGATACACTACTTACATAGAGGTACAAGTGCTCTAAGTTGGATGTATACCAGTAGTTGTTACATTGACTTTTTCTTTTGAAGTGAAGTTGTGTGTATATTATCAAGATAAATACAATCAAAGCACCAACTAAGTTATAAATTATTCCAGTAAAATCAGTAATGTAACCTATAACTTGTCAAACAATAGTGTGATAGAATACACATATTAATAAAATAGGGTCTTCTGTATATAGTTTAACAGTTATTAAAAACGGTCTTCATGATGAAAGATTATATGGTAATTTTCTCAAATAGCAGGCTGCATAAGCTATTATTTACTTAAATAGTTAACTATAAGATCTTATTGATTTAATTTTTACAGATGATCTATCTTAATATAGTGTAAATAATAATTTTTGTAAGCCAAACCTTGGTTTTATTAAATATTTTTGTATGTCTTTCAATCACCTTAAAATGATTTACAACTCTTAACCAAAGAATTACACCACTTTTAATTTTCCTTTTAACAGATAACAGTAAGAGATAGTAATGCCTTACATTACTGAGACAATAAAGATTCTATAAATATTTAACTAAAAGAAAAAAAGCTCAAGAAGGGATTAAACGACACAATAAGATTCATGTACTATGATAGAATGTCTAATGACTCAATTGAACGTTCATTTTTCAAATTTTCTGAAGGAGGGCTCTACAAGGCCACATATTGTTCAAAATGACTAAAGGCGCAGAAGTACCCCATTTCAATGCTGCTCGTAACGTATATGACCCACTTTTCTCATATATACATAGTGATATATACGAGCAATATATATTATGCAGGATGTAAGTAAAAAACACAAGTCCATAGTAGTCTGAATTTGCAGACTTTACTGTACTGTTATACTTGTCTTATACTTACCCACCAATTACCACTGTACGTGTATGGGTGGGTGGGGGCCATCACAACTGTATGTGTATAGATGGGGCGGGTGCCACCACCACAGTAAGTGTATGGGTGGGTGGAGGGCTATCACCACAGTACGTATATGGGTGGGTGGAGAGCTATCACCACGGTAAGTGTATGGGTGGGTGGAGGGCTATCACCACAGTAAGTATATGGGTGGGTGGAGGGCTATCACCACAGTATGTATATGGGTGGGTGGAGGGCTATCACCACAGTATGTGTATGGGTGGGTGGAGAGCTATCACCACAGTACGTGTATGGGTGGGTGGAGGGCTATCACCACAGTATGTATATGGGTGGGTGGAGAGCTATCACCACAGTAAGTGTATGGGTGGGTGGAGGGCTATCACCACAGTACCTGTATGGGTGGGTGGAGGGCTATCACCATAGTGCTCCACAGTATGTGTATGGGTGGGTGGAGAGCTATTACCACTGTAAGTGTATGGGTGGGTGGAGAGCGATCACCACAGTATGTGTATGGGTGGGTGGAGGCTATCACCACAGTACCTGTATGGGTGGGTGGAGCCTATCACCACAGTAAGTGTATGGGTGGGTGGTTAGCTATCACCACAGTACATGTATGGGTGGGTGGAGGGCTATCACCACAGTATGTATATGGGTGGGTGGAGAGCTATCACCACAGTACCTGTATGGGTGGGTGGAGGGCTATCACCATAGTACGTATATGGGTGGGTGGAGAGCTATCACCACTGTAAGTGTATGGGTGGGTGGAGAGCGATCACCACAGTATGTGTATGGGTGGGTGGAGCCTATCACCACCGTACGTATAAGGGTGGGTGGAGAGCTATCACCACAGTAAGTGTATGGGTGGGTGGAGGGCTATCACCACAGTATGTGTATGGGTGGGTGGAGGGCTATCACCACAGTACGTGTATGGTTGGGTTGAGGGCTATCACCACATTAAGTGTATAGGTGGGTGGAGGGCTATTACCACATTACGTATATGGGTGGGTTGAGGGCTATCACCACTATATGTGTATGGGTGGGTGGGGGCCATCACAACTGTACATGTGTATGGGTGAGGGGAGGGTCACCACCAATGTACGTGTATAGGTGGGTGGAGGGCTATCACCACAGTATGTGTATGGGTGGGTTGAGGGCTATCACCTCTGTACGTGTATGGGTGGGTGGAGGCCATCACAACTGTACTTGTATAGGTGGGGTGGAGGTTACCATCACAGTAAATGTATGGGTGAGGGGAGGGTAACCACCACTGTACGTGTATGGGCGGGGTGGGGTTTTTTATGGGAGGTTCAAGGGGATTGTTAAAAAAAAAAATAATACATCAAAGATTTTATGCTGTGAAGTTCATGCTATCAAGGTTCTATATTTTTTGTTATAACCCAAAAGGCCCAATCTACAATCAACAATCATACTAACAAACAAGGGGAATGATTGCATATTAAAACTAAATTCCAATTTCATAAATAACCTCTTCTACTTTACCATAAATCAACTAAAATAAAAAACTTCAAAGATGTGAAGACCTGGTGTAAGACATAAATTAGTCATGAATTTAGTACTTCAAATTGTCTATATGTTCTAAATGCAAATTTAAAACAATTGTTGCTCATTCTAGTTTTAGCCATTTATAGAAAAAATATTAGTAATATCTTATTAATAAATTTATATTTAGAGAAAAATTTATTAGTATTTCTCAATAAAATGTTCATATAAAATAAAGCAATATGATTTTAGGTTTACATGATGCATTGGGCCCAAGCAGCCGAGCGGGCTTGGACCTGTCTGAGAAGATACTGCCCCAGTATTTGAAAGAGATGGGTTACTTGACTAATTTGGTGGGAAAATGGCATTTGGGTTTCTACAAGAAGAAATACACACCTTTGCGGAGAGGATTTGATTCACATTTTGGGTATTGGTCTGGAGCAATTAGTTATTATGACCACATTGATGAAGATCCAGTGAGTAAAGAAAAGTGAATGTTTCTAATATAGAAAAATCAGTCTTGTACCTTCTTTAGAAAACATGTAAAGGAATATTGTAAAATAAATGTTGAAACTGCTTCAAATAATTTGTAGAGTAATGGGATGAAATGAAAAAAAGCTTTACTTAATGAGGCAAAGTTAGGACCATTAGTTACTCTCTTACATTTAACCTCATAACACAGCTTTACTTAATGAGGCAAAGTTAGGACCATTAGTTACTCTCTTACATTTAACCTCATAACACAGCTTTACTTAATGAGGCAAAGTTAGGACCATTAGTTACTCTCTTACATTTAACCTCATAACACAGCTTTACTTAATGAGGCA
>JAQJVL010000051.1:3349081-3552722 GCA_035578905.1 Stictocephala bisonia
ACTACATCCACTCGAGAATAAATCCATGTTGTCACGAATAAATAGAGTCAAAATATTTATTTCCTTTGTTTTCTAATAATATTTTTAACTATAAAACTACTATTACCTTTGTACATATATGCATATAAATTTATATATTATATTTTCTATGTTTTAGATGGTTTCTCACAGTTAGCATGCTAACCTAGATGACTAAGCACGTGTAAAAACCTACCATTATACCATAAGTCCATAAATAAAAACACAATTTGATTGCCAGTACATTTCAAAAGAACATAAGTTCAAAATAAGTATTCAAATACTCCATGAATTATAGTCTTATTAGCACCAAGATATAATTAGGCCAGACGCACTTTTTTATTTTAATCGAACGAAACCAGGTTTAAGGACGAAACCTGTATTTTTAAATCACTATCCTTACTTACACAAGTTTCGACAACACTAGGTTTTGTAATAATCAAATTAATAGTAAGTGCATTACATATAATTTACTTGAAACAGTTACAACTTTTGACTTAAGTACCCAAAATAACTACCAGAAATCAAGTATGTTCACACGATGTCACATACGATGCTCATATGTTCACACGTTCTCATATCTGGTGGAAGCGTTGTATACGATAAATTACGATAAGCGATAATATCTATAGTATACAACGTGATTTATTTATTGTAATATCGAATACATAAAAGGATAAAATATGTTGTTTACCAAACAATTGAATATGTTTTGTTATTTTTTATTTTTAAGGAATTTATAGTTTGTTCATAATAAATATAGTTTACAAATCTTGAAGTTCATGTAATACAAAATTAATTGCCCTTTACCATGGACATTTTGACGTAGGGATATATTTTTCACAGAATTATATTTTAAGTCCTCACTAAAAAGGATTTTATTTGCTGAAGGCTTTATGAGATCTGCAGATGAAATCATCTACTATATATTACAAACCCACTTTAAGAAATGACTATTACATTTGACAAGATATTTCATTTTACTGCGAAATTGAAAACAACATAACTTGTTACATAATTCTGGCTAAATAATTAATTTTCAATTTAGATATAATTGGAGTGAATATCATTACTTCAAAAGATATAAAAAATCAATTGAAACGTTAATTGTTTAAGTATTGATAATATAAATAAATTCAAAAACAATACTAAAGATAGATTTGCCTTTACATTTTCTCTACACACTCTTCAAATATTATTGAGTTTGCGGTTCGTCTTGTTATCCACAATTTCCATTCAACGGAAGAAGTACCTTCAATAAAAGGAATTTTGAGACTACTAAAAAATAAGATAATCTATACCGGAAGTGTTAGTAGCTCTCATGAAAAATGTTCATGGCCTTAGATTTTGATGGAAAAAACTCAGAATAATCAAAACCTGTTACAGAAAAACTCAGATGTTCGAAATGCCACGGTACGATATTTACGTAAAATCATGGATTATAGAGAACAAAACGACCTAACTGTCAACATTTTATTTTATTTTTTTAATTTTATTTTCTTATCACAAATTGGATGATAAACCCAATAACATTGGAGTAGTATATAAAATGTAATACAAGTTTTGGGTAAAGTCCCTGTCCATTATCATACTATAAATGTACGTCCTACAACAAATATATTAATAATAAATAAAAAAAAAAGAAAAACACTTTAGATAAGCATACGGGCTATGATTTAAAGAGTACAAAAACTTGAAAAATATCTAATTTATCGTTAACAAAGCCCGTTGTGGCCATATTACAGTCTGCAGATCTAGCAGGGGACAGACCGTACAAATAAAAGGACAAAATAAGTACATTATGAGTTTCCGTTAAACCACAGTTTATCTTGTGGCTTTAGTTACGTGTCTAATGTCTGAATATGAATAGGTTGTTCTGATAGCACACAATACGTACAATATGTGTTTCCGTTAAACCACAGTTTAGCTTGTGGCTTTAGTTACCTGTCTAATGTCTGTATAGGAACAAGTTGTTCTGATAGCACACAATACGTACAATATGTGTTTCCGTTAAACCACAGTTTAGCTTGTGGCTTTAGTTACCTGTCTAATGTCTGTATAGGAACACGTTGTTCTGATAGCACACAATACGTACAATATGTGTTTCCATTAAACCACAGTTTAGCTTGTGGCTTCAGTTACCTGTCTAATGTCTGTATAGGAACACGTTGTTCTGATAGCACACAATACGTACAATATGTGTTTCCGTTGAACTAGAGTTTACCTTGAGGCTTTAGTTACCTGTCTAATGTCTGTAAAGGAACAGGTTGTTCTGATAGCACACAATACGTACAATATGTGTTTCCGTTGAACTAGAGTTTACCTTGAGGCTTTAGTTACCTGTCTAATGTCTGTAAAGGAACAGGTTGTTCTGATAGCACACAATACGTACAATATGTGTTTCCGTTGAACTAGAGTTTACCTTGAGGCTTTAGTTACCTGTCTAATGTCTGTATAGGAACATGTTGTTCTGATAGCACACAATACGTACAATATGTGTTTCAGTTAAATTACAGCTTATCTCGTGGCTTTAGTTATGTGTCTAATGTCTGTAGAGGAACAGGTTGTTCTGATAGCACACAATGCGTACAATATGTGTTTCCGTTGAACTAGGGTTTACCTCGTGGCTTTAGTTATGTGTCTAATGTCTGTATAGGAACATGTTGTTCTGATAGCACACAATACGTACAATATGTGTTTCCGTTAAACCACAGTTTAGCTTGTGGCTTTAGTTATCTGTCTAATGTCTGTATAGGAACATGTTGTTCTGATAGCACACAATACGTACAATGTGAGTTTCCGTTAAACTAGAGTTTACCTCGTGGCTTTAGTTATGTGTTTAATGTCTGTAAAGGAACAGGTTGTTATGATAGCACACAATACGTACAATATGTGTTTCCGTTGAACTAGAGTTTACCTTGAGGCTTTAGTTACCTGTCTAATGTCTGTATAGGAACATGTTGTTCTGATAGCACACAATACGTACAATATGTGTTTCCGTTAAACCACAGTTAACTTGTGGCTTTAGTTATCTGTCTAATGTCTGTAAAGGAACAGGTTGTTCTGATAGCACACAATACGTACAATATGTGTTTCCGTTAAACCACAGTTAACTTGTGGCTTTAGTTATCTGTCTAATGTCTGTATAGGAACATGTTGTTCTGATAGCACACAATACGTACAATATGAAGACTCCAGGGGAAAAACGGGCTAACCCTCAAAAAATGGTAAATTGAGTTATTAATACCACAATGTGCTGTGAAAGAAGCTCTATTACGTGGCCATACTGAAAGTGGGAAAAACGGGCTATTCATCATTCAAAATGCCTTTGGAATAAATAACGTCCAGGGGAATAACGAGCTATCCCACAGCGGTACTGGGGAAGTACGGGCTAACCCTCAGTTGGGCATGCGCAGTTGTGTTGTTTACCAGTAGTCCCTTCAGTTGATATCAGTGCACGTGGTTGTGAGATTGATTAGTGGTTTTCAATGGTCATATTGATACTGTTCAGTGGTTATATTTAAAGATTTTGAGTGAAAGTGGCATTATGAATTCGGAAACAGTATCTTCATCTTCAGATGAGCGAAGTAAGCCATTTGAGGGCAGTTCAACAAAGAAGAAAAAATCATTTGGCCGGGTAAGAGATGTAATGAAGAAGATGCGTGCTACAACATTTGAAAGTGGGGAAAACTGTAAATGTAAAGTTTTAAAATGTTTTCAAAGGGTGTCATATGAAAGTTCCACAAGGTTGTTGTTTGAATTTAACAAATTAGGGGACTGGAACAAATAAAGTGCACATTTAGCTGGTCTCATCAGTGTTGTGCCTATACAACGTCGATATGCTAAAGATGTTGAATACGCAAATTTGCGAGATTGCTCTTTTAAATATCGTGTGCGAATCGAAGAAGACAAAGAATTTGTAGATGTCGAGGTGTGTCGTAAAGCATTTCTGAGTATACATGGGATTACTAAGAGAAGGTTATCGACCATACAAGAATCTCTTAAAACAACAGGAAATGCGCCAGAGGACAAACGGGGCAGACATAAAAATAGGCCTCACCGATTACATGAACAAGTAAAGTCAGCAATGTATGAACACATTAATTCATTCAAGGGAAGAGCCAGCCACTACAGATTAAAAAAAAATCAACAAAGATTTACCTGCCTGAGGAACTGTCAATAAAAAAAATGTACGACATGTTTGTTGAAAAAAATCCAAGCATGAAAACATCGTATGAGTGTTACAGATCAATCTTTAACACTAAATTCAACATCTCATTCGGATATCCCCGGAAGGATACTTGTTCAACATGTGATCAGCATACTTCTGAGTTAAAAGTGTTAAACCAAAAATTGGCATCGAATAACTTGAATGAAATCGAAAAAAATGAGACTGTTATTAAAATAAACAAGCTTCATACTGATCAAAAACTACATTTACTACGAGCTAGTACTTTTTATCGCAGGAAAAAAGATGCCAGGAAAAAGCCAAAACATCTGTGGATTATGAAGGTGTGTGTTTGGACTATCAGAGAAATCTGCCACTGCCGAACACTACCACGAATGACGTGTATTATAAAAGGCAGCTTTCGTACTACACGTTTAATATTCACCAGTTATCGAATGGGAAATCTGTTTGGTACTGTTACAGTGAAAACACTGGAAAAAAAGGCTGCAACGAAGTAGTTTCTTTTCTTCATGATTATATTACTAATCATTTGGACAATAGTGTTAAACATATTTTTTTGTTTTGTGACTCATGTGCCGGACAAAATAAAAATTTTACATTTCTCCGGTACTGCCACTATGTAGTGCATGGCTTAAAGAGACTGTCGTCAGTGACTATCACATTCCCAATACGTGGACATTCATTTTTAGAATGCGATAAAAACATGGGATTAATTAATTCTAAAAGTAGAGCTGAGGTCCCTAGACAATGGGCAGATGCCGTCCGAGTTGCAAGAGTCAAACCACAGCCGTTTGATGTCATTGAAGTTAGTCAAGATATGTTAAGAGACTGGACATCATTCTTTGCAGAAAATCACACGACATACGTGGCAAAGGCCCCCTTTAAAACAAGACCCATAAAGGAGGCGAAAATTGAAGCACCCTATCCTAGGTTTCTACAATATCGAAACACCTTTAATGGAGCTTGGGTGTCTGCTGTTATCACCAAACCTGCTCGCAAACCAAAAGAGAATCAGCTGTTGGATGGAGAGTTTTATTTTCCTGAAAGATGTTACCAAGGTATGTGAAATAAAAATCACAATATTTATAAACATACTGTTGCTTGATAATACTGTTTTAAAACATTAATAGTTTTGTAATTATTCATGATCACGTGTAAGGCTTTTAACTATTCCTGACACTATAACTATCATCTGTACTATTAAATTTTAGTAAAAACAATTTTTTCTATTAAGTTTGATTTATTTTTAGGTCCAATTCCTATTTCTTTGGAAACATTTCAAGATTTGCAATGTCTAAAGAAATTTACTGCAGATGAGGCAAACCGATTTTTTGACTCTCTGAAAGCTGAGGAGAAATTAAAGAAGAAAAAGAATAACTGAAATGTTTTTATTAAAATTAGACGTAGCTTTTTACATTTTGTATTTAACTGATAAAGTAATTAATTTAAATTATGTCAATTTATAAACACTGCTGTCTCATTTTTCCCTTGAAGCTGATAGGGTTAGCCCGTTTTTCCCCTTTTAGAGATGTAGTTATAAGATTTTCATTCCATTAATTAGCTCAATATCTCCTCCATGGTGTTAAGCCTATAATGGGTTCAAAGTAAAGAAATAAAATATGTATTAAAAACTTAATTTCATATTTTATTAATACTCACCTTTTATATACGTCGTTTCAATGTTTAAAAAAGCTCTGCTGAAATATTTGATTTCTTGGGGTTAGCCCGTTTTTCCCCTGGGGTCTTCATATGTTTTTCCGTTAAACCACAGTTTACCTCGTGGCTTTAGTTACCTGTCTAATGTCTGTATAGGAACACGTTGTTCTGATAGCACACAATACGTACAATATGTGTTTCCATTAAACCACAGTTTAGCTTGTGGCTTTAGTTACCTGTCTAATGTCTGTATAGGAACATGTTGTTCTGATAGCACACAATACGTACAATATGTGTTTCCGTTAAACCACAGTTTAGCTTGTGGCTTTAGTTACCTGTCTAATGTCTGTAAAGGAACAGGTTGTTCTGATAGCACACAATACGTACAATATGTGTTTCCGTTAAACCACAGTTTAGCTTGTGGCTTTAGTTACCTGTCTAATGTCTGTATAGGAACATGTTGTTCTGATAGCACACAATACGTACAATATGTGTTTCCATTAAACCACAGTTTAGCTTGTGGCTTTAGTTACCTGTCTAATGTCTGTAAAGGAACAGGTTGTTCTGATAGCACACAATACGTACAATATGTGTTTCCATTAAACCACAGTTTAGCTTGTGGCTTTAGTTACCTGTCTAATGTCTGTATAGGAACATGTTGTTCTGATAGCACACAATACGTACAATATGTGTTTCCATTAAACCACAGTTTAGCTTGTGGCTTTAGTTACCTGTCTAATGTCTGTATAGGAACACGTTGTTCTGATAGCACACAATACGTACAATATGTGTTTCCATTAAACCACAGTTTAGCTTGTGGCTTTAGTTACCTGTCTAATGTCTGTATAGGAACATGTTGTACTGATAGCACACAATACGTACAATATGAGTTTCCGTTGAACTAGAGTTTACCTCGTGGCTTTAGTTATGTGTCTAATGTCTGTAAAGGAACAGGTTGTTATGATAGCACACAATACGTACAACATGTGTTTCCATTGAACTAGAGTTTACCTCGTGGCTTTAGTTATGTGTCTAATGTCTGTAAAGGAACAGGTTGTTCTGATAGCACACAATACGTACAATATGTGTTTCCGTTGAACCACAGTTTACCTTGAGGCTTTAGTTACATGTCTAATGTCTGTAAAGGAAAAGGTTGTTCTGAAAGCACACAATACGTACAATATGTGTTTCCGTTGAACCACAGTTTACCTCGTGGCTTTAGTTATGTGTCTAATGTCTGTAAAGGAACAGGTTGTTATGATAGCACACAATACGTACAATATGTGTTTCCGTTGAACTAGAGTTTACCTTGAGGCTTTAGTTACCTGTCTAATGTCTGTAAAGGAACAGGTTGTTCTGATAGCACACAATGCGTACAATATGTGTTTCCGTTGAACCACAATTTAGCTTGTGGCTTTAGTTATGTGTCTAATGTCTGTAAAGGAACAGGTTGTTCTGATAGCACACAATACGTACAATATGTGTTTCCGTTGAACCACAGTTTACCTTGAGGCTTTAGTTACCTGTCTAATGTCTGTATAGGAACATGTTGTTCTGATAGCACACAATACGTACAATATGAGTTTCCGTTGATTTAGAGTTTACCTCGTGGCATTAGTTATGTGTCTAATGTCTGTAAAGGAACAGGTTGTTATGATAGCACACAATACGTACAATATGTGTTTCCGTTGAACCACAGTTTACCTCGTGGCTTTAGTTATGTGTCTAATGTCTGTAAAGGAACAGGTTGTTCTGATAGCACACAATACGTACAATATGTGTTTCCGTTGAACCACAGATTACCTTGAGGCTTTAGTTACCTGTCTAATGTCTGTAAAGGAACAGGTTGTTATGATAGCTCACAATACGTACAATATGTGTTTCCGTTGAACTAGAGTTTACCTTGAAGCTTTAGTTACCTTTCTAATGTCTGTAAAGGAACAGGTTGTTCTGATAGCACACAATACGTACAATATGTGTTTCCGTTGAACTAGAGTTTACCTTGAGGCTTTAGTTATGTGTCTAATGTCTGTAAAGGAACAGGTTGTTATGATAGCACACAATACGTACAATATGTGTTTCCGTTGAACTAGAGTTTACCTTGAGGCTTTAGTTACCTGTCTAATGTCTGTAAAGGAACAGGTTGTTCTGATAGCACACAATACGTACAATATGTGTTTCCGTTGAACTAGAGTTTACCTTGAGGCTTTAGTTACCTGTCTAATGTCTGTAAAGGAACAGGTTGTTCTGATAGCACACAATACGTACAATATGTGTTTCCGTTGAACTAGAGTTTACCTTGAGGCTTTAGTTACCTGTCTAATGTCTGTAAAGGAACAGGTTGTTATGATAGCACACAATACGTACAATATGTGTTTCAGTTAAACCACAGTTTATCTCGTGGCTTTAGTTATGTGTCTAATGTCTGTAGAGGAACAGGTTGTTCTGATAGCACACAATGCGTACAATATGTGTTTCCGTTGAACTAGAGTTTACCTCGTGGCTTTAGTTATGTGTCTAATGTCTGTAAAGGAACAGGTTGTTCTGATAGCACACAATACGTACAATATGTGTTTCCGTTGAACTAGAGTTTACCTTGAGGCTTTAGTTACCTGTCTAATGTCTGTAAAGGAACTGGTTGTTCTGATAGCACACAATACGTACAATATGTGTTTCCGTTAAACTACAGTTTACCTTGAGGCTTTAGTACCTGTCTAATGTCTGTAAAGGAACAGGTTGTTCGGAAAGTACACAATACGTACAATATGTGTTTTCGTTAAACCACAATTAACCTTGTGGGTTAAGTTACCTGTCTACCCATAATTAGAAACTACCGTAAACTTTATTACAATTTGTGAATATATATATATAGGTACTAACAGGTTGCTATTCGTTCTCATATAACAAAACTTTGCTCTCATAAGTTTTGTTTTACCTTTAACTTTTACTGTTAGCGCCGGTGAACGAATAATGTGTATTTCATAAGTTGTATTTACATTTATAATTTTATTGAATATTTTTTACACTTTTAATTGCTTTAAAAAATCCCTCATAGAATACATAATATAGTATTTGACGATGAAATAGAAGAAAATAAGCTATACAAATTATATTTGAATAATATCAACATTTAACAGCCAACGTTATCAATAGTCCCATTATCATAAAAGCATAAAATCTTTCTCGTAGCTACTTGTAACGGGATAAAGTTGAAGCCCGAGTCTGTAGATGATGTTGGAAGTGAACCGGTTGGATAATAGACACTTATTTTCTTTACACAAGTAGAATGATATAATAATAATAATAATAATAATACTAAAAGGGCCATAACTTTGAGGAACGGTGTCATAGATAAAAATAAAGGGAAAATAAAAAACAATAATAAAAAACGTTTCGTTTTAGATATGCCCCGTTTTGTTGTCTTTTTTGTCAAAAAACTGTGCATATCTAAAATGAATTTTTTTTCTCCGAGTTGGTATAACCGATCTTAATGAAACTCGGTACGCACATTAAAAAAATATAGAACTATTTTATTAAAAAAAAAACTCGATCTAATTGAAAATTAAATGTTTAAACAGAAATTACGGAAACACTGAAAAAAATACAAAAGTAACTGAACAAATATAAATGTTTTTAAAAAACAATATTACCACCGGTCAGTATCAACAAAATTAGAATTTAACAAGAAATAACCGAGATACATTGAAACCTCTCAATAACATATTGAGGGTGTTATTAATGGTTTTTTCTGCCTCTCAACGCAAATGTCAGTGTCTCAGTTATTTTCTTTCCGATTATAATTTTTTTATACTTATCGATGGGTAATAAAATTGTCCAAAAAACATGTACTTAGTAATTTTGTGTATTTTCACAGTTTTCCCGCAATTTTCATTTTAAAATATTAAATGGCCACCATTTTGAAACTCTAAATTAGACCAAGTTGATTTGTTTTTATATAAAATAGCTCTATATTATCTTAATATGCATGAAGTATCATAAAGATTGGTTAAGCAAACTTTAAATAAAAGTTCTTTTCAGAAAAAATACGGATATCTGGTAAACGTAACGTTTTTGAAAAAAAATTATTATATATTCATGACTTTCCCTTTATTTTGTCTTATATAACATACTGAAGTTTAGCACTTTACTTTTGGGACACCCTGTATGTACCAATGTATAAATATACATATATATGTCATCAATTTGAAGGTTTGATAATATAAGAATGAACATATTATTAACGTTTAGTACATCTATTTCGATTATAAATAGAAATATTACGACAGTAAAATGTTTTAATGTTTAATTCAAACAATACTTCTAGACGTTATCTGTCAAGTAAATTAATATTTTTAATTATTCACTAACCGTGTTCTATATTAATTACAAAATATAATAATATTTATTTATAATTATTTTCGGATCTTTTCCGTTATACGTATACCAATATTTAATGTCGGATCTTTTCCGTTATGTGTCAGCAATCCCAAAATATTTCCATATACATCGCGCCGCGGCAGTTATGGTTAGGTTAGGTTAGCATAGCCTATTGTAGAATGTTTTTACAAATTACAGGTTCATTCTACAATATAATAACCTAACCTAACCATAACTGCCGCGGCGCGATGTATATGGGCGGCCTCGATGTATTGGGATTCTAAAGGTTGAAAATGAGGAAAACATGTTTTAAATCAATAAATTGAATACCGTGTTCCGTTATTTATACCAAACAATGGTTAAAATGTATTATTCAATATATTTAAATAGTGGTATACGTATAACGGAAAAGATCCTTATTTTCACCACTTAATCTTGTATAGGAGTTTTCTTTCAAGCATACTGATCACTCTTACAATCGAATTTATTGATCTATAAACATTCCTAAAGTAATCCTTCTGATGAAAACTGTATTAGATTATTATAAGAGCTAGAAAATATTGGAAGACCAGCATGAATTGATATAATTTGAAAAAACAACAAAAAAGGTTTACTTAAGAACAGTTGAAGCCTTCTCGATGTAATTATCTAACCGTTAAATTGCCAGAAGGGCTGTTTACCCAATACCAAAGTTTACTAGAGTTTGTAGAGTTTCTTTGGTATTGGCAGGTTTATGTACAATTTGTTAACTTTAGTGTTTCAAGAATGAATTAATCTGTTGTTTAATTAATAAATCTAGTTTTTTTGGTATTTGCCACACTATTTATTAACAACCACATGTTCACACAAGCTGGTGTTATATCCCGTTTTTTAGTATCCTTATGACGTATAAATACGTGAGGCAGTTTTTTGCTAACGTAACTCTTCCAATCTCCGTAAATTATTAGCTATATACTTATGAGGATATACTAAATAAATAGAGCTAGAAAAAGTACATTTTTTATCACAGCACTCAATCCACTTCAAGAGTAAATTTGGTCCGATCACCACCAGATGATCCACATTTAACCATACCAAATTATCTGTGGTGTAATAAGTTTGCATGGTGTCTTGCTTAGGTCCTCAACCATGTTTCATTAGCAAAGATTATTTGACAAACGAAAGTCAAGTGTCAGTTTACAAAGAGGGATTACAACTCTTATTGTGTCTCATTTCGAACGCAATTGGCCTCAATATCGCAGGTTAATTGAACCATTAGAAAACATAACAGTGTACGAGCTTGTACACAGGTCGCAAAAAAACGCTACAAGAAAGAAAACCTGATGTTTGCTTCTTTACTTCGTGATGAGGAAATAGCTTCTGCTTAGTTTCCGGGATTCAATGTTTGCAGGCACATTAGTACACAAAAGGCAGGCGAAATGAGTAGTAGCGCGGCTCGCCTTCTGGGGTGCCTCTGCCTCTACCCCAGAGCAAACGGGTAGGTAAGCTACAATTTAATTACAGTGGTATTGACCCACACGCCCTTACGCCCACACATGTACAATGGTGTTGACCCACCTATTGGGGATGGCCAAAAGTAACCACATCAGTTTCTCTGCATCAGTTGATACAATCTAACCGATGCGAAAATTAAATGATGCGTGAGACCAACTGATGCAATAGGAAATGGATACTCCATATATCCCACTCGCCTTTTTGGCTTTTACTCGTACTTGTATCAGACAACACAACAGACTGATAGATAGAGTAATGTATATCTATCATTGAATCGGCGGAACGGAATTGAAACGGTTGATTTCAATTCTGTAAGTTTCAACAGTAACTGAATGCCTGACGACCTGTTACTTCGCATCAGTCAATTTAAACTGATACGCGCTGGCAAATTGAACTGTTACATCAGTTAAGCAAAAGCAGCAGGTTGCTTCCCTACCAACTACCCTCCAGAATACGTACAGTGACTGATTATTATACGATGAACAAGTTACAGAAGATTACATATAAAAATGGTTGAATTTAAATCCTGGGACGTAATTTTATGGTAAAATTTACTCTAACAGGAATTGCAGATACGATTTTTTCAGAAGCGAGAAAGTGAGGGGACGATTGAGGAAAGTTCTAACACATATTTAGTTGCAGTAAAAACTATGAATAATGTATTACCAAATGTTATAGCATGCCTGCCTTGTGCATAAGAGACCTTACATGATAAAGAACCTGGTATTTAATAAGCTGGTTGCTAGAAGCACAACTAAAATCACAGAGGCTAAATATATTTTGACTCGATTACTTGAGAGTAAAAAAGATGTGAGTGGCTGGAGTGCATATATAGTGTGAGCTATTAAGTGCTTTATCTCATTTTGAAAAGGGTGTATTTGAACAACAATTATCTGGAACCCATATTAATTGCATTGTACAAATAACGACATTTTTATTAGAATACAAATCCTAACACTCACTTTTTCAAGTGACGTGAATCGTCGCAAATTATTAATAAAGTTAGGTTTTTGATAAACTTAGACTTTGTAAACGTAAAAACAGAGTATTTCCAAATTCAGGTCGCAAACTTCAGGGTATTGTCCCTGGATAGAAAATATCGTATATCTCCTGTCTGTCCATATGTGAATTTTAAAAAAATCGTGTATTTTTTAAAATTACGATCAAATCAAACCAGATTTTAGGTACAAATGGTTTTGTGTAAGTAAAGATATGTGGGCCAGACTTTATCCTAAAAGGAAGTTTATATAAAACCATTTTCGTTATTTCTCCTGCCATTTACGTCCGAACGTGTTAAACACAATTATCTATATTAGGACAGATAAATTAATCTGCAATATTCTTTTAATTATTTGAAAATTCCCCAAAATAATTTGAGTTTTATGTACTTATAAATTTTTTTGAAAGTATCCATCTTCTTCCTGATAGGTGAATATGTTTTTATATTTAAAAAAAATTATATAGTAAGTGGGGTTTTTAATCAAGTTAATGACTTAGCTAACGACTTTTTTTGTATTCAAGTCATTTAAATTATCCTTTTGACTAAAGTAAGTGAAATCGTAACTCAGTCTCTGTATTTAAGTCAATGATATAGTAAATAAGCTTCTCTATAGTATTTCAGTGTTATAGTAACTCAGTTTCTCTATCTAAGTTAATGTATAGTAGTCAGCTTCTCTATAGTACGTCAGTGTTATAGTACGTCAGTGTTATAGTAAGTCAGTTTCTCTATCTAAGTTAATGTATAGTAGTCAGCTTCTCTATAGTACGTCAGTGTTATAGTAAGTCAGTTTCTCTATCTAAGTTAATGTATAGTAGTCAGCTTCTCTATAGTATGTCAGTGTTATAGTAAGTCAGTTTCTCTATCTAAGTTAATGTATAGTAGTCAGCTTCTCTATAGTACGTCAGTGTTATAGTAAGTCAGTTTCTCTATCTAAGTTAATGTATAGTAGTCAGCTTCTCTATAGTACGTCAGTGTTATAGTAAGTCAGTTTCTCTATCTAAGTTAATGAATAGTAGTCAGCTTCTCTATAGTACGTCAGTGTTATAGTAAGTCAGTTTCTCTATCTAAGTTAATGTATAGTAGTCAGCTTCTCTATAGTACGTCAGTGTTATAGTAAGTCAGTTTCTCTATCTAAGTTAATGTATAGTAGTCAGCTTCTCTATAGTATGTCAGTGTTATAGTAAGTCAGTTTCTCTATCTAAGTTAATGTATAGTAGTCAGCTTCTCCATAGTACGTCAGTGTTATAGTAAGTCAGTTTCTATATCTAAGTTAATGTATAGTAGTCAGCTTCTCTATAGTATGTCAGTGTTATAGTAAGTCAGTTTCTCTATCTAAGTTAATGTATAGTAGTCAGCTTCTCCATAGTACGTCAGTGTTATAGTAAGTCAGTTTCTCTATCTAAGTTAATGTGTAGTAGTCAGCTTCTCTATAGTATGTCAGTGTTATAGTAAGTCAGTTTCTCTATCTAAGTTAATGTATAGTAGTCAGCTTCTCTATAGTACGTCAGTGTTATAGTAAGTCAGTTTCTCTATCTAAGTTAATGTATAGTAGTCAGCTTCTCTATAGTATGTCAGTGTTATAGTAAGTCAGTTTCTCTATCTAAGTTAATGTATAGTAGTCAGCTTCTCTATAGTATGTCAGTGTTATAGTAAGTCAGTTTCTCTATCTAAGTTAATGTATAGTAGTCAGCTTCTCTATAGTACGTCAGTGTTATAGTAAGTCAGTTTCTCTATCTAAGTTAATGTATAGTAGTCAGCTTCTCTATAGTACGTCAGTGTTATAGTAAGTCAGTTTCTCTATCTAAGTTAATGTATAGTAGTCAGCTTCTCTATAGTATGTCAGTGTTATAGTAAGTCAGTTTCTCTATCTAAGTTAATGTATAGTAGTCAGCTTCTCTATAGTACGTCAGTGTTATAGTAAGTCAGTTTCTCTATCTAAGTTAATGTATAGTAGTCAGCTTCTCTATAGTATGTCAGTGTTATAGTAAGTCAGTTTCTCTATCTAAGTTAATGTATAGTAGTCAGCTTCTCCATAGTACGTCAGTGTTATAGTAAGTCAGTTTCTCTATCTAAGTTATGTATAGTAGTCAGCTTCTCCATAGTACGTCAGTGTTATAGTAAGTCAGTTTCTCTATCTAAGTTAATGTATAGAAGTCAGCTTCTCTATAGTACGTCAGTGTTATAGTAAGTCAGTTTCTCTATCTAAGTTAATGTATAGTAGTCAGCTTCTCCATAGTACGTCAGTGTTATAATAAGTCAGTTTCTCTATCTAAGTTAATGTATAGAAGTCAGCTTCTCTATAGTACGTCAGTGTTATAGTAAGTCAGTTTCTCTATCTAAGTTAATTTATAGAAGTCAGCTTCTCTATAGTACGTCAGTGTTATAGTACGTCAGTGTTATAGTAAGTCAGTTTCTCTATCTAAGTTAATGTATAGTAGTCAGCTTCTCTATAGTACGTCAGTGTTATAGTAAGTCAGTTTCTCTATCTAAGTTAATGTATAGAAGTCAGCTTCTCTATAGTACGTCAGTGTTATAGTAAGTCAGTTTCTCTATCTAAGTTAATGTATAGAAGTCAGCTTCTCTATAGTACGTCAGTGTTATAGTAAGTCAGTTTCTCTATCTAAGTTAATGTATAGAAGTCAGCTTCTCTATAGTACGTCAGTGTTATAGTAAGTCAGTTTCTCTATCTAAGTTAATGTATAGAAGTCAGCTTCTCTATAGTACGTCAGTGTTATAGTACGTCAGTGTATAGTAAGTCAGTTTCTCTATCTAAGTTAATGTATAGAAGTCAGCTTCTCTATAGTACGTCAGTGTTATAGTAAGTCAGTTTCTCTATCTAAGTTAATGTATAGAAGTCAGCTTCTCTATAGTACGTCAGTGTTATAGTAAGTCAGTTTCTCTATCTAAGTTAATGTATAGAAGTCAGCTTCTCTATAGTACGTCAGTGTTATAGTACGTCAGTGTTATAGTAAGTCAGTTTCTCTATCTAAGTTAATGTATAGAAGTCAGCTTCTCTATAGTACGTCAGTGTTATAGTAAGTCAGTTTCTCTATCTAAGTTAATGTATAGAAGTCAGCTTCTCTATAGTACGTCAGTGTTATAGTAAGTCAGTTTCTCTATCTAAGTTAATGTATAGAAGTCAGCTTCTCTATAGTACGTCAGTGTTATAGTAAGTCAGTTTCTCTATCTAAGTTAATGTACAGAAGTCAGCTTCTCTATAGTACGTCAGTGTTATAGTACGTCAGTGTTATAGTAAGTCAGTTTCTCTATCTAAGTTAATGTATAGAAGTCAGCTTCTCTATAGTACGTCAGTGTTATAGTAAGTCAGTTTCTCTATCTAAGTTAATGTATAGAAGTCAGCTTCTCTATAGTACGTCAGTGTTATAGTAAGTCAGTTTCTCTATCTAAGTTAATGTATAGTAGTCAGCTTCTCTATAGTATGTCAGTGTTATAGTAAGCCAGTTTCTCTATCTAAGTTAATGTATAGAAGTCAGCTTCTCTATAGTACGTCAGTGTTATAGTAAGTCAGTTTCTCTATCTAAGTTAATGTATAGAAGTCAGCTTCTCTATAGTACGTCAGTGTTATAGTACGTCAGTGTTATAGTAAGTCAGTTTCTCTATCTAAGTTAATGTATAGAAGTCAGCTTCTCTATAGTACGTCAGTGTTATAGTACGTCAGTGTTATAGTAAGTCAGTTTTCTCTATCTAAGTTAATGTATAGAAGTCAGCTTCTCTATAGTACGTCAGTGTTATAGTACGTCAGTGTTATAGTACGTCAGTGTTATAGTAAGTCAGTTTCTCTATCTAAGTTAATGTATAGAAGTCAGCTTCTCTATAGTACGTCAGTGTTATAGTAAGTCAGTTTCTCTATCTAAGTTAATGTATAGAAGTCAGCTTCTCTATAGTACGTCAGTGTTATAGTACGTCAGTGTTATAGTAAGTCAGTTTCTCTATCTAAGTTAATGTATAGAAGTCAGCTTCTCTATAGTACGTCAGTGTTATAGTAAGTCAGTTTCTCTATCTAAGTTAATGTATAGAAGTCAGCTTCTCTATAGTACGTCAGTGTTATAGTAAGTCAGTTTCTCTATCTAAGTTAATGTATAGTAGTCAGCTTCTCTATAGTATGTCAGTGTTATAGTAAGCCAGTTTCTCTATCTAAGTTAATGTATAGAAGTCAGCTTCTCTATAGTACGTCAGTGTTATAGTAAGTCAGTGTTATAGTAAGTCAGTTTCTCTATCTAAGTTAATGTATAGAAGTCAGCTTCTCTATAGTACGTCAGTGTTATAGTAAGTCAGTGTTATAGTAAGTCAGTTTCTCTATCTAAGTTAATGTATAGAAGTCAGCTTCTCTATAGTACGTCAGTGTTATAGTACGTCAGTGTTATAGTAAGTCAGTTTCTCTATCTAAGTTAATGTATAGAAGTCAGCTTCTCTATAGTATGTCAGTGTTATAGTAAGCCAGTTTCTCTATCTAAGTTAATGTATAGTAGTCAGCTTCTCTATAGTACGTCAGTGTTATAGTACGTCAGTGTTATAGTAAGTCAGTTTCTCTATCTAAGTTAATGTATAGTAGTCAGCTTCTCTATAGTATGTCAGTGTTATAGTAAGTCAGTTTCTCTATCTAAGTTAATGTATAGTAGTCAGCTTCTCTATAGTACGTCAGTGTTATAGTAAGTCAGTTTCTCTATCTAAGTTAATGTATAGTAGTCAGCTTCTCTATAGTATGTCAGTGTTATAGTAAGTCAGTTTCTCTATCTAAGTTAATGTATAGTAGTCAGCTTCTCTATAGTACGTCAGTGTTATAGTACGTCAGTTTCTCTATCTAAGTTAATGTATAGTAGTCAGCTTCTCTATAGTATGTCAGTGTTATAGTAAGTCAGTTTCTCTATCCAAGTTAATGTATAGTAGTCAGCTTCTCTATAGTACGTCAGTGTTATAGTAAGTCAGTTTCTCTATCTAAGTTAATGTATAGTAGTCAGCTTCTCTATAGTACGTCAGTGTTATAGTAAGTCAGTTTCTCTATCTAAGTTAATGTATAGTAGTCAGCTTCTCTATAGTACGTCAGTGTTATAGTAAGTCAGTTTCTCTATCTAAGTTAATGTATAGTAGTCAGCTTCTCTATAGTATGTCAGTGTTATAGTAAGTCAGTTTCTCTATCTAAGTTAATGTATAGTAGTCAGCTTCTCTATAGTACGTCAGTGTTATAGTAAGTCAGTTTCTCTATCTAAGTTAATGTATAGTAGTCAGCTTATCTATAGTATGTCAGTGTTATAGTAAGTCAGTTTCTCTATCTAAGTTAATGTATAGTAGTCAGCTTCTCTATAGTACGTCAGTGTTATAGTAAGTCAGTTTCTCTATCTAAGTTAATGTATAGTAGTCAGCTTCTCTATAGTATGTCAGTGTTATAGTAAGCCAGTTTCTCTATCTAAGTTAATGTATAGTAGTCAGCTTCTCTATAGTATGTCAGTGTTATAGTAAGTCAGTTTCTCTATCTAAGTTAATGTATAGTAGTCAGCTTCTCTATAGTATGTCAGTGTTATAGTAAGTCAGTTTCTCTATCTAAGTTAATGTATAGTAGTCAGCTTCTCTATAGTATGTCAGTGTTATAGTAAGTCAGTTTCTCTATCTAAGTTAATGTATAGTAGTCAGCTTCTCTATAGTATGTCAGTGTTATAGTAAGTCAGTTTCTCTATCTAAGTTAATGTATAGTAGTCAGCTTCTCTATAGTATGTCAGTGTTATAGTAAGTCAGTTTCTCTATCTAAGTTAATGTATAGTAGTCAGCTTCTCTATAGTATGTCAGTGTTATAGTAAGTCAGTTTCTCTATCTAAGTTAATGTATAGTAGTCAGCTTCTCTATAGTACGTCAGTGTTATAGTACGTCAGTGTTATAGTAAGTCAGTTTCTCTATCTAAGTTAATGTATAGTAGTCAGCTTCTCTATAGTATGTCAGTGTTATAGTAAGTCAGTTTCTCTATCTAAGTTAATGTATAGTAGTCAGCTTCTCTATAGTATGTCAGTGTTATAGTAAGTCAGTTTCTCTATCTAAGTTAATGTATAGTAGTCAGCTTCTCTATAGTATGTCAGTGTTATAGTAAGTCAGTTTCTCTATCTAAGTTAATGTATAGTAGTCAGCTTCTCTATAGTACGTCAGTGTTATAGTACGTCAGTTTCTCTATCTAAGTTAATGTATAGTAGTCAGCTTCTCTATAGTATGTCAGTGTTATAGTAAGTCAGTTTCTCTATCTAAGTTAATGTATAGTAGTCAGCTTCTCTATAGTACGTCAGTGTTATAGTACGTCAGTTTCTCTATCTAAGTTAATGTATAGAAGTCAGCTTCTCTATAGTACGTCAGTGTTATAGTAAGTCAGTTTCTCTATCTAAGTTAATGTATAGTAGTCAGCTTCTCCATAGTACGTCAGTGTTATAGTAAGTCAGTTTCTCTATCTAAGTTAATGTATAGTAGTCAGCTTCTCTATAGTTCGTCAGTGTTATAGTAAGTCAGTTTCTCTATCTAAGTTAATGTATAGAAGTCAGCTTCTCTATAGTACGTCAGTGTTATAGTAAGTCAGTTTCTCTATCTAAGTTAATGTATAGAAGTCAGCTTCTCTATAGTACGTCAGTGTTATAGTAAGTCAGTTTCTCTATCTAAGTTAATGTATAGAAGTCAGCTTCTCTATAGTACGTCAGTGTTATAGTAAGTCAGTTTCTCTATCTAAGTTAATGTATAGAAGTCAGCTTCTCTATAGTACGTCAGTGTTATAGTAAGTCAGTTTCTCTATCTAAGTTAATGTATAGTAGTCAGCTTCTCTATAGTACGTCAGTGTTATAGTAAGTCAGTTTCTCTATCTAAGTCAATATATAGTAGTCAGCTTCTCTATAGTATGTCAGTGTTATAGTAAATCAGTTTCTCTATCTAAGTTAATGTATAGTAGTCAGCTTCTCTATAGTACGTCAGTGTTATAGTAAGTCAGTTTCTCTATCTAAGTTAATGTATAGAAGTCAGCTTCTCTATAGTACGTCAGTGTTATAGTAAGTCAGTTTCTCTATCTAAGTTAATGTATAGTAGTCAGCTTCTCTATAGTACGTCAGTGTTATAGTAAGTCAGTTTCTCTATCTAAGTCAATATATAGTAGTCAGCTTCTCTATAGTATGTCAGTGTTATAGTAAATCAGTTTCTCTATCTAAGTTAATGTATAGTAGTCAGCTTCTCTATAGTACGTCAGTGTTATAGTAAGTCAGTTTCTCTATCTAAGTTAATGTATAGTAGTCAGCTTCTCTATAGTATGTCAGTGTTATAGTAAGTCAGTGTTATAGTAAGTCAGTTTCTCTATCTAAGGCAATGATATAGTAAGGCAGCTTCTCTATAGTATGTCAGTGTTATAGTAAGTCAGTTTCTCTATCTAAGTCAATGTATAGTAGTCAGCTTTACTGTCTAAGTCATTGTATAGTATTCAGTTTCTCTATCTAAGTCAATGATTATAGTAAATCAGCTTCTCTATAGTATGTCAGTGTTATAGTAAGTCAGTTTCTCTATCTAAGTCAATGTATAGTAGTCAGCTTTACTGTCTAAATCATTGTATAGTATTCAGTTTCTCTATCTAAGTCAATGTATAGTAAGTCAGCAAGTCAGTTTTTCTATCTAAGTCAATAAAATAGTTAGTAGGCTTTTCTATTCAAATCAATGATATATTAAGTATAATTATGTATTCTAATAGTTTGAGTTTATACTGTGTATACACGGTGAATATTTTATCTGTGCCACCATGGGGATCTTTTTTAAACCTGCAGAGATACAACAAACTTAAAATGCGGAACTTAACCTACTTTTTTTATGACAACTTAATATTAACTTATGGAACACTATATATTTTTTACATTTTCTGATATAACATTTAATTTTAAGACTATTTTATCCTTCCACTTTTCCCATAATATTAGTAGTTTCCTATTTATGAACACTCAAATAGTTTAAAACGCAATTTTAGGTATTGCAAAATTGATATAACAAACAGGTTTTTTCTGTAATATTAGGGTGAAGGGTTAAACTCATACAATTTAGCTGTTGTAAAGGTTGAATATCTCAGACAAAATGAATAAAATCAGCCCATGAATATTTTTTTATAACCCTGTTTCAAATACTAATTTTGAGAAATTTTCTTATTTCTTTTTCTACGTATTTTCACAATTAAATACATTTTGTGTAATAAAATGGCACTTAGTATAACATATGTAATTTATTATGATGAGTATGTAATAATTTCCAACAGCTAAAATGTATTAATTTAAGCGTGCATCCTAATATTACAGAATAAAACATATTTCTTAAATCAGTTTTGCAATACCAAAAATTTTGTTTTAAACTATTTGAGTGTTCATAAATAGGAAACGGCTAATATTATGGGAAAAGTGCAAATAATAAAAAAGTTTTAAAATTACATTTTATATCAGAAAATATAAAAAAATATATAGTGTTCCATAAGTTAAAATTAAGTTGTCATAAAAAAAGTAGGTTGTTCCCCATTTAAAGTTAATTGTATCTCTGCAGGTTTAGAAAATCCCAATGGTGGCGCACGTAAAAAGATTACCCTGTATACAAATAAATATCATTTGCAAGGTACTATACAGTACATATTAACACGTTTTGCTATTAAATCATTACACAACATTATGGAACAAGTTATTATTTTCTTTTCAGAACCCCTGTGAACTGGGAATTTCTACAAGTGTGACAAACCTTGTTCCACCCATACAATATCTGACGAGGTTGTAGAAGCCATGAAGGAGGTATGGCGACCCCTACAAAACCATAAATAAGTGTTTGTGGTTGATATGGTATACGATGTATCCAGGGCCGGTTGTAGGAATTTGTCTAGTGTAAGTTAAGCAAAATACATTGCGGCATCCCCCCCCCCCCTTCCCATATGAAAAAACCTGAGAAGAAGGAAGCATTCTCTCTGGATATAAGTACTTGTAAATACAAGTAAAATAAATACAAATAATTAAGGAATAAATAATAAGAATTAAGACTCAACCATAAGAGTTATCTTAACGTATATCTTTAATGTAATATTTTTAGACCTTAAAGCTGAACTATACATAAAAATCAAAACTAAAAAGTGTAAACAACTAATAAATACACCCCATAAAATCAGATACTAAAAAGAGATTTATCTTGATTTCATTTTGGCAAATTTGTTGATAATGTAATCGATGTTCATTTGGTTTGTTTAGTAAATCATTCCCAATGGCCAGATGAAAAAATGGGGAAACAGAAAAAATAGTTTTTTAATCAATCATGAGAAAACCGTAATAAAAAATTGCAAAGCTTTAAAACATAAAAGTTATTTATTTTTAGAGACTTTTAATTTCATATGAAGCATGACATAGTTGTTGTTAACACATTTTTAACTGGCCCCATTTTGAAAGTAACAAATGGGTTTACGTCCCCAATTAAAAAATGAACACATATATGGCTAAACCTCAATAACAAAATTGTTTGATATTTTAAAGGCCGTTAATTTGATGTGCTACACGGCATATATTCTTAATTATAAACGTTTACTCAAAGCCATTTTTAATTTTCAAAATTTTAACGATTTTTGAAATTTGGAAGTTGGGGGGGGGGATAAGTGCCCAATATTATCGTTATTTGGGTTACATGCCATTAGTAGATTTGGATAAAAATGTTAAATCCTTATGATGAAAAAAAGATTTGCAGTAAAATTAACTATAAAATCAAAACTTTTTACATATTGGGGGCCACCCTGTCTCTAGGGGTAAGAATAATTTTAAAATTTGTGTATAAAAATAATAAGCCTTTAAAGATCTTAAAAACAAGGAGTAATACAACCTTTGTTTCAATTTGATAATTTTTCCAAAAATAACCCTCCCCTACAAAAGTAAGCTTAAAGGGATTTTTCTGGATTATAAATATTTTAGTTTTATTCTTTGGGGTCGAAAATGGGATTTTCAATTGGAACAAATTTATGCAGCTCAGTTTGTTCGGCTGCAATAGACATCGGATGGGTGGTATGAAACACCATGCAGTGAAATTGAATGTCCATGAGTGAAATTGACGAATAAATAAATAGATAATGTAGATCTATAAAAGGTCCACCTACCAATTACACCGTGCGTGTACGGGTGGATGGGTGGGTTTATGACAGTGTACGTGTACGGGTGGATGGGTGGGTCAATGACACCCTCGTGTACGTTTTTGAGTTTATATCTTCTTCATTCGGAACAATACATTGACCTAAACAAATAATTGACAGTAGGATTCTATAGTTTAATGTACAGTACTACTTGTTAACCCGTGTTTTGCTACGGCATAAACATATCTTTGGAAGTGTTTAGATTTTATTGCATGTTTCAGTAAAAATGCATTTTTAGAAAAACTCTAGACCATATTATTTTTAATTGTATACCACACTGCACTGTATTAATTATTTTTACAAACACTGCACTGTAAATATAATGCAGCAAGTTGTTTATGTTTAAATATTATTATATCATGACTGTCATGATCGTATGACTTTGTTAGCTCAGTTATTATTTAAAGCAAGTTAAATAAAAATGCACAATTTTGTTACACATTTTTAACTATCAGGCCTATAATATACTCATTATAAATGGGTGTTTAAATCAATCCTCCATTTATAAAACTTCATTACACGATTACAAAAAACATTTTAAACTAATTAATCTAATATAAAATAAATGTAACATAAAGGCAAACTTTGTTACTTAGCAATAAGTAAGCCAAAGATGATTACGGTTGTTGAATTTACAATAGTTCTTGTTGGCAAACTACTATTGTCCAATAAATACTGCTAAGATATAGATGTGTATTAACTGGTAATAATAATAATAATAATAATAATAGCTTTATTCTACAAAAGTGTTTTCATACAAATGGTAAACTTAGGACTAATAAAACTTCACTTACATTTGACCTTTATGTTGAAGTTATTAAATAACAAAGCCTAATTTACCCGGAAACATGAAAATACATAACTAAAATTAAAAAGAAGCATATAACACAAATTAAATAAACTGCTAACATATTTTCAATGTTTCCATTCTCTCACTCATACACTCGTAGACCCCATCTACAGCCATCATCACAGACTCATCCGCTCAAAAAGGCTTTCAATGATGCTGTGAACCAAGAAGCCCGACTGTCATATCTATTTAAATATGGAGAACGTTTATTACATTCTTTGCAGGCAGTCTCTGAAAAGGAATTAGTGTATAAAGATATTGTATGAAGAGGAATACGTAATATTGACGAGGCTGAGCTTGTCTCCTTTGCACCAATTTTTGAGTTATACTGAACGTTTTGAGAGAGGTATTTAGGATTTCCATCATTAAGTAGTAAGGATCATTTTTAATAATCTAAGGTGGGCCAATTTAAGAATGGAATTTTGAATATAGTATTGAGAGATGCGATCATCATATTTTAAATTAAAAACAAATCTAATACAATAATTTTGACAAACCTAAGTTTATTAGCCAAAGCCACAGTAATGTCAGTATACACAGAATTGCTATATATAAAATGTGGAAAGACAAGTTATTTTACAAGACAAAGCTTTATTTTTACTGGGAGGAAATATTGAAGTTGTTTGAGGGAAAGGATAAAACCAGTAACCTTTTACAAACACTAAGCACTTCTTCTTCCCAAGTCAAATTCTGGTTAAAAATAATACCTACATTTTTAACTGAAGTGCAGAAAGGTAGAGGGTTGCCATTGACTAGAATCTGTTTGATATTATTTATATTGAATTTTGTGTGAAGGTGAGACAAGCAAATACTAATGGGCTGTGTTTTATCCTCATTAAGTTTAAGGCTATACTTTTTGGTCCATTTGGCTAAATTTTCAATATCTAAGTTAATACGAGTTATTGTTTCGTTTAAGGTACTAATACAGGAGTGAGCAAATATAGATTTACAAATCATCACCATACATGTGATGTTTCGTGAAGAATAAGACTGTCCTTATATAGTTAATATTTAGGAAAATGAGCAGTGAACCCAAAATTGAACCTTGAGGAACACCAGATGGTACTGCACGGTGATTGACTGAGTCAGTCTTGCGTGGGGTTTTATTGATTTTAATAGACATCTTAGATTGGCGTGACAGTTGGAAATTAATAAATAATAACAGACGTCGTATTGTCAAGTATTATATAAAAATAGAAACATTACTAGCGCTACGTTACTCCACGGTGCACGAGGGAACTAATAACAGCAGCCGTCTTTTTCAGCCAGTAAGTAGTGGGAGCAGATCTGTCTGTAAGGTTTAGTGTAATTTGGTAATAACAGTAACTCGAGTAGTGTGGTTATGTATACACATGATGTCGGGGTTCCATTTTACAATACAACCCTACTTCTACAATTTAAATTTGGCAGAGTGAATCAGCACTCAACCTCTAGTCCCTAGTTTAAGGGTGTTCGATTAAGAATTACTTTAGTAACTTTTTTAATAAAATTGCTAGTATCCATGTAAAAAAATAATATGTTACATCCATGCATAAATGTGTTACAGGAAAAATTCTAAAAAATGTCTTTATGGAGATATGGCTGCCCAAAGTGACTAATTTGGCTTTTTTGGTGCATAACTCGTGAACAAACGGTGTGATATAATTTATTAACATTTTGAGAATATAGTGGACAAGAGGTATATAGTATCAACTTGGTATATAGTAAATCTAAATATATATATATATATATATATATATATATATATATATATATATATATGTATATATATATATATATGTGTGTGTGTGTGTGTGTGTGTGTATATATATTGAGTGTTACCAATTATTTTCTTAAAATTATGTTTGTTCAAATTTTCAGTAGAAATTTGTAATGTCATCTTTGGCTTAAAAAGTAGATTAATTATATACGAATAAAATTCATTGCTAGATATTACTATAAATGAGGGAGTTATGTCCTTCTGTCGAATTTGCGGGGAGGGGCAGGCGGTGCCATGAGGGGGAGAGAGGGGAGGGGAAACATTGCTTGTTCGTTAGTGAGTCAGGATCTGTACTACTCTTAGCGGTAGTTGCGATAAAATCTAGGAAAAAATTCCTTAGAGCGCTAAACTGGGCGCCCGGACGAACACCCTTCATACTGAGCCATTAGGCCCCCCTTTTTCCTGGAGCCTTACGCGGCCGCGTACTTTGCTTACCCCTTAACCGGTCCTGAGTTGTAATGAAAACCTTCACAACTAAAGTGAAAGACATGCAATACTTACTCCTTTCATCATATTCAACTAATTCTATCGTCTTTGAACAACTATACAAAATAAGAAGAAGGTATATTTTGCAGTTATATGAAATGCATTAAATGAACTTTTAGTTTTATTTGTATAACTATGTGTTTATTACAGATCCAGTATTACTATTGGCATGTATTAATGCCCTTAAGCTATCAGTTTTCAGTTAGAGCAATCTTTAACTTAATTGCAGTGAAATATTCAATAAAAATATATTTCAAAAGACACAAAGACACTTCATATCGAATTGAGCTTCTCATCAACATAGGAAATATTTAAAATAAACGTTTTTTGAGGATCAAGAAGTCACTTATATTCAAATAGTTTGCAATAAAACCTTTACTATAAGCTATAATTACTCAAATACAGTATATAGAGTTATCATAATAACATCTTTAAATATTATAATGTACATACATTTTATATTTTGTTTAGTAATACATCTCAAGTCCCTAATCAACTGTAAAGAACAACGTGTATTTCTAAAAATAGTATAATAAATGACTGAGACAGATCGTAACGAAGTATTTCGTAAAAGATAATCAGTTGATTACTGTCGGTGCAGAAATTATGTATACCCAAATTTGAAGGTTTTTACTAAGAAACTAAGGGGCCTATGAACTTTTTTCTAATTTAATTTTACGATTTATGACATACGCATTTGAAAATTGTATAAAAGTATATATTATTTATATCCCAGTTGGAACAAAAAATTACCGGAATTTCAACTAGTTTTCACGGAACTTTACAATTGTATTACTCAAAAACCATCCAATGCATATGTGTATATTAGAATACATTTTAATATTGTAATACATGGTTGACAGGAATGTCTTCTATAAGTATTAAAAATTGCAAAATTTTAATTTTTTAAGAAAAAAGTTCATATCATTTTACTGAAACAACGTTTTTTTGCTTCTACTGGCCGTAAAATTAATGACTTGTTCACGTTATAATTCATTATAAAATAAATCATTACGATAGACTGCATAACTATGCATTAACTTTGTTATGCGTAAGTAAGTGCAGTTATTTTATATTAATTTGCATCAATTCAAATCGATAACAAATTTTGTTGAACTATTTACAGTTAACTATTTAACTATAATAAAAAGCTATAGTTGAACTATTTAAAATATAAATTACACAATCTTTTATTAAAACTTTTTACTGAAAATTTTGTCTATATATGTTCAATAGTATACGTGAGTAAAATATATTACTTATATAAATATAAAATAAGACCTCACAAGCCATAAAATGAAACGTTTAACATAAAAGTGATAAAACAATATTTTAATGTTACAATAATCGTGTGACTGATTTACTCATCAATTAAAAAGGGGGATGTTTATATTTATGGTATCTTTGTCACCGGATACAACGTAATAAAATAAAATGAACTATCTTTATTAATTGTAACCATTGCTAAATTGCCATAAACCAAAATTGAAATAATAATGACGGGAAATATTTGTGTGCTGAATAAAGAACATAGAAATCAAATAATGGGAAAAACTAAGTTATTTTTTAAACTCATTTATTTTAAATGCTCAAACACTTAAGAATATCGTCAAGAATAACATGTAAAGTTTTACATATTTAACTGTGAAAAACTACAAATTCTAGTTTTTTTTTACAAAAAACCACTTATGGTCCACTATAACAGGTCTTCACCTATCACATGGCATTTTAAAGTGTTACGATTTGGTTACTATTACGGACCGAATCGTTGAAATATAAATCTATGTTTTTGGAGCTTTCCGCAGGAGAAAAAAAACCCTTGATAAAGACATTTATTTATTAAATAGTTAGTACCCAATTAAAACTTATACAATTACAAATACAATGTGTAAGCTTCTTTGGCAGCAAAAATTATCAAACGGTGAAAAGTAAATCATTAATTAGTAGGGTGTTGGGAATGTTTCTTCTAAGATTTCAATGTCGACATGTTTTTTTTTTTTTTTATGAGGGGGTCATATACTAAAGAATCTCAAAACGGGTGAAAATATTTAATGACGAAACCTTGAAGGAGGAAATTGTTTCAGTATGGAGTGGATCTTTGGGGTTTTGTTATCCGTGGTAGTGGTTTGGGGAGCTCCGTCAGACGAAGACGACGTGAAAGGTTCTGGGTAAGTATTGTTAAAGTGCAGCTTTATATGTTAAGTAATTTATTTAAAATGTAATATGATACGAATATAATTCGAAGGTATCTGAGAATTGAATAATTTTCATGTGTAATAAAATATATTTTTCACATGTTGGTAACAGTTGCTACTCTTAAATAATAAATTACAATTGTTTTGAAAATTTTTAATTCTAGTATTCAATCTTAATAGATTGTGTCAGCTCATTTTATGGAACGTTTATATTAAGATTGGTTATATTTGAGGGACTTAAAGACGTGACTTCTTATTGCAAAGAAAAAATGCGTAAAAACTTTAAAAGATTGTTTTAATAAAGGAGATACCGATCTTCTCTTCAACCTTACTCCAACGATTTTGCATTGACTGTTGACCTGTGGGGAACTTATCAGGTGGTTGGAGGAGAACCAGTACATAGCAATTGCTGATAAAAACTAACAGTCAGTGGCCAGTATTCGAACCTGCGCTACGTCTACGTCTAACTCAGGTTTAAGGTCCTGAAATCTTAGACCACACGCCCTCCAGTTTTCCCATTTGATTGCTTCAACTCAATTAACTCTGTAAGATTGCTGGAAACATGAAAAATATTATTATTAATATTCATTACAAAGACGCCAATCGTGGAGATAAGGATGAATATGTGGGCGAATGAGAGTGATGAGTGTATATGAACGACTAACTAAGGTAGTCATTGTTACTAACTAACTTCAAATGATCCATTTTTTAATATACCAATATCCAGGTCAACTAAGACATACATTACTACATTTATTTATATTTATGCCTATTAAATAAATATTAATTAAAAACTTAATATAAATGAAAAATAAAAGCACAAAACGGTAAAAAAACACCAAAATCATAAAAACGTCAAAAGAAATTCAAAGTTTTTTAAAAACATATAAAGAATCTGGTGAAAAAGTCGTGTGGGATTTAGTGGAGAGAAATTCCCGATTAAAACACAGCTCCCCTCGCCTGCTTAACGTGACTTTTGAACCACGGGGACACAGGTGTGAAGACTTCAGGTCATACCGGGAATCAAACCAAAGCCGTTTCTTAGCCCCAACATAGTGAACTAAGTTATTTACTATTGTATAAATGTATAAATTTCCTACTATTACTGTTGTTATCGATAAATATACTGGACTACAAATTATGATTTTTAAAATGAACCATTCAAGATTACAACAATGATAAGTTGGCGTTATGGTTGAGATGCTGTAAGAAATAATTTATTACCACTATTTTATGCGTTCGTTGGAGTATTTACTGCAACATCGGTAAGTGCATTGTTCATACTGTGGTTTATCTCTCCAGGAACTTGTTGAACGGGGCATTGAAGAAAATGACCATCCCCCTCAAGAGGATGGTGAAGCCCAGGGGTAGTCACCTTCGACATGAGACAGAAATAAACCTCCATAACGTGCGAGACGTAAGACTATATTTTTGATCTGAAATAATTATTAATAAAGTATTATTGTTGATGTATTGAATGTCCCGAATCGACTTCAGGGCAATCTTACAGCAAATACAAAATGTTTTTGCAACTTTCGTATACTTGTGTATATTGACTTGAACAAAATCACCAGTTAAATTTTACACACAATCAGAAAAATTACATTTTCTCAGTTGTTTACTGTCCGATTGTAACAAATGAGGTACCAAAACAAGTGCCTCTTTTAAAGTTAAATATTTGGTATGGTATTTTTTTTTATTTTTTTGGTTTTTATGAAATGTAGCATTTAAATTTTTAAATAGTGGCCATTTTGAAACGGGTAAAAATATTATTTTATATTTTAATAATATATTAGGTGGTGTGAAGTTCAATATTCGTGTCAAGTTTCAAAAAACTATAGTTAATACCGTTTAGGAGATATGGTATTTTTTTAAACACATACAGAGAGACAGATGCCAAACTAAGCGAGATAAGACACATCTTCATAGGAACCTTTATGTTTATTTTTACCTAATTAATCATTTACTGGAGTTTTACACCATACTTTTCAAACACCCTGTATATTTATATACAATTCTTATATAAGTACTTAATATAATTAATTAGGCCTACTTATAATAAGAACAATATAAAAAGGAAAAGAATTAGAATACATAAATATAAAACTATCAATATAATATTAATCAATGGCTTTCAAACTATTTTTCATGCAGATTTTTTCATTTTCAAGAGAAGATAGTAGATTTTGAGCTATGTAAAAATCTAAACCCTAACTAGAATTAATACTTGAAACGATAAGATTAAAAGTATGTAGGTGTTTATTTATTTATTTATTTATTTATTTTATAATGCTACAAAACAGCAACAACACCAATTACATTGCAGCATTAATATTATAATATTTAAATATGCACATGCAGTTCATTATCTCTCAGTCCAACAGTTCCACAATACACGCATTATTCATCATAAAAATGGCGTGTTTAGATTAACAATTTACACATAGATATAACAAATGACAGAAACCAAAAATGAAAACACAAGACTATATAATAAATATAACATGAATAAATATAACATGAACAAAAATCAATAAATACATAAATACTCAGACTTATCCTAATTTGTAACCAATAACATATTTTAAACTCTGTAATACTGAATAACAAGCAACATTTCATAAACAATTAATCTCAATTAATATCAATTGTCAACAATCTCAACTAAAGTATTTTTAAAAGAATCAAGTGAGTTATAAAAAATGTCAAGTGAAGGTGAATTAACATTGTATAGTCTAATCATTGTATTTAAACTGGAGAAATATCCAAGGTTAGTGCGAGAGTATTTCGGAACAAATAACATAAGGCTACGGGAGTTTGGACGGGGGATGGCAAAGTCCAGTTGAGATAACAGCTTGCTATCATCGAGTACCCCACCCACTAACTTGTGAAGATAGATAAGCATGCTAATCTTGCGTCTTTTTGACAAACTTGCAATATTGAAGATATTTAGTAATTCTGAATATGGAACATCTAATGTATAGTGACCAAATGCCTTATAATATAAAAACCTCAAAAACTTTTTCTGTACTGCTTCAATCATATCTATGAGATAATTAACATGAGGATTCCATATTACAGCTCCATATTCAAGTCTAGCTCTAACAAGTGAAACAAAGACTGATTTAATTGCTTCCAAACTATTTAAAAAATTTCCGCATCTTCTTATAAAGCCTAATATTGAATATGCCGATTTGCAAATTGAGATAATATGTTCAGTAAAACTTAATTTTGTGTCAAATAATACACCTAAATCTCTAACAGTTGATTTCCTATTTAATTGTTTTCCCCCCATGTCATAATTAAATTTAATTATATTTTTGTCTGGTTTTCTGGAAAATGACATAACAACACATTTTTCAAGATTAAATTTTAAATTTGAATTGCTCCACAATACAAGTGCGTTAAGATCTTGTTGTAATTTATAGCAATCACTAACATTGTTTATCTTCGAAAAAAGTTTCATATCATCCACATAAAGCAGTAATTCACTGTTTTTAATATGTGTTCCCACATCATTGATCATAATTAAAAATAACAATGGACCTAAATTTGAGCCTTGCGGGACACCTGAGCCAGCTATGTATCTACTAGAGGTAAATCCTGCAAAACTAACAAACTGACTTCTCCCATGTAAATAAGTTGAAAAAAATTTCACACACTGATCATTAAGTCCATAATAATTTAGTTTACTAAGCAGACTCAAATGATTAACTCTGTCAAACGCCTTTTGAAAGTCTGTATAAATAACATCAACTTGGATGTTGTTGTCAACAGCATAATTGCAATACTACGAAAAATTTAACAAATTGGAGTTTATTGATTTATTCGGAAGAAAGCCGTGTTGACATTTACTAATGTATTTGTTAATATAAGAAAACAATCTATTATAAATTATTGACTCAAATATTTTAGCAGGAGGTGATAACACCGCTATAGGCCGATGATTCTCAATGTCATCACTACGACCTTTCTTGGGTATTGGTACAACTCTTGTTATCTTCCAAGCATCAGGAAAACAACATTGTTTGATTGACAGATTAAATAAATGTTTTAAGGGAGCAACAAAAAACTCAGCACAACCCTTAAAAATGTACTGTGGAATACTATCCGGTCCTAGCGACCTTTTTGATTTTAACTGTTTTATACTATTTATTACTTCATATTCCGATATTTCTGATAAAGACATTGAACTGACATTTTCCATAATAGATGAATGCTTAGCACCACAACACAATTCGTCTGGAGTCAAAGTGCAATTGATATAAACCGAGCTGAAATGAGAGGCCAGAGCCTCTGTTATCGCCTCTCCCCCCTCCACCACCGTGCCATTGTAATTCATTGTAGAAGGAAAATTATCAACAACTCTTAATTGTTTTATTAATTTCCAAAATGTTTTAGGTTTTACTGTTAACTCACCCTCCACTCTACTCACATAATGCTTGTATTCCACTTTAATTAAACGCTTGGATTGCATTCTTAAATCTTTATATCGCTCCAAAAAAAATGGAACGTTATATTTTTTATATTTTTTTCTATATTTTTCCTTACATTTGATCAATCTCCTTAAATCATGAGAAAACCATGACGGATACTTCGATTTAAATTTAACTGTTTGAGGTACATGCAAATTTAAAGCTGTATACAACTCATTATAAAACAATTCAATAGATTCATTCAAGTTATCACACTTAAACAAATCCTGCCAATCAATACTTCCAATTTCTTTGTAAAGATTATAATAATTTACATTAGAGTAATTATAAGAAAGATTACTACTCCTACTACATTCTTTAAAAATATATACAACATTAAATTTCAATATAAGAGCAGGATGATATTTATCTACATTCACAAATGGATTAGATTCTTCACTCACCTTTAAATTAATTATATTTGACAAAACCAAATCTAGTGTACGACCCTGTGCATTCAGAATATCATTATATAACTTTAAACCGTGCAATTTATTAAAAAACAATAACCTTCTACATATTTCATTTCCCATAGCTAAGTTATAATTTATACCAGTAATATGAAGATTAAAATCTCCCAGTATAATTAAATGTTCATGATTTAAACTATATGAATCCAATTTGTCAAAAAACATTTTATATTCATTTAAACGAGAATTAGGAGGAAAATATACCACGGCTAAAATTATATTAGGTCCCTTAGGCAACTTGATTGTTATCCATACATTATCATCACTGGTTTCTAACTCGTATACTCTATTAGTTTTGAAACAATTTCTAACCGCTACTAAAACACCCCCTCCCCTTGTTTTCCCGGTAATTTGTTGATTCCTATCTCTTCTATAAACAATATACTCATTAGTAAATAGTTCCGAATTGTAGATAGATGAATTTAACCAAGTTTCAGTCAAAGTTATTATGTCAAACTTATTTTCTAAAAGCGCCAAACGAAAATCAGTGGTTTTAGATCTCAAGCCTCTTACATTTTGATAATAAATAGTTATATTCGATTCACCAGTGTTTTTAATTTATTACTAATTGAAAACCTACAGAAAAGACCAAACACGTATTTATATATACATACACCAAAATTACAAACATAACTCATGCACTTTATCAACAATTAAACTCATAAATATATAATTAAAACACTCATTATCAATAAACCTTATCAATTTTCTGTTTCTATAGTACTAGTTTAGTTATTAACCATAGTAAATACATGCACATGTGTTATTGTACGTTATTGTAAGTAGGTACCTGATAACTAGCTAATCCTACTTTAAACAGTCTAGATCAGCTTTCTCACTAATAAGAATAGCTCGAGATCCCTCCATCTTCCGTAGAAACACCTTCCCGGCGCTGGTAATCCAGGCATACTTGTATTGGTTTTTGACTTTGAAAGTGCGAGTGTCATTCCACAGAGTCCTTGTCTCCTTCGTTAATGCGAGGTTAATGTAGACCTTACTCTCACTCTGATACCCAAGTTCGACAGCTGAGAAACCATTTTTCACACGACTTTTCTCACGCATCTGTTCCATATCTAGGCGTCTACAAAATTTTAATACTATCCCTCTAGGAGCATTTGGATTTCTGACATTTGTGGACAGCCGATGAACTGCATCTATCATTTCATCTTTAAAGTCAAAACGTATCACCTTTGCAACCTTCTTGACAACATCCATAATAACTTCATTTTTTATTTCTGGAACGCCATAGATTTCCAAAGAATTACTTCTTGAATATTGTTCTGCAATCCGTACTGATTTTTGAAGATTTGTAACCTGCCCTTTTAAGTTTTTATTTTCTAAAATTAAGTTATTAATGTCTATTTCATGAGCATCTACCCTATTTTTATTGACATTTACTATTGCATTACATTTTTCTATTTTTTCAAAACACATGTCCATAGTGTTGCTTATATCAGTTTTAAACTGTTTCAAGTCCTGCTTTATTTCAAGAATGTCACTACTAAAAACCCTATTGTCACTTTTAATATCTGCCACTTCATTCAAAAGTAAATCAAGTTTTTGATCCACAGTAAGGTTAGAATCAGTGGAACTGTTGTTGCGAGTATTTCTCGTCGGTGGGGGCGCCATGACTCACCGAGCAGCTTCGTTATCGCGTGATCTTGACCAACATGCAAAACACCGACTCCTACACTGCCTAAATAACCTGATGATTCACTTATATTTTCACTTATTACGGGTTAATCACAATTCACAGTTGCTTCAAACTTCACTTAATTAATGATAAACATACAATAAACATGCAAGCAACAAATCACATTCAGAAACACTCTATAACCCACTTAATAAAACATATATTAGCGGAGCCGATGTGACACGCGTCTAGCCCATCTGCATGCACAACTCACTTTAAAGACATTTAAGTTAGTAAAGAGATAGCATTCAAAGAAATTAATGTAGCAACTTCAAAAAAAGTTACTAAATAAATTAAAACCTGTATACATGCTGCTCATACAATGATTTTATACTTTTGGCTAACGGAATAAATTACAATGTACTTTAGGGGTTTTCAAACATCATTATGTGCAGAAACGTTAATGGTTGCAAATTTGAATTACACGAAAGCTTGAAATAGTTTACACAAAATAATAAAATTTAGTTTATATGGAATTTAATAATGTAAAATTTTTTATTTATTTGTTATAACATTAGTTGTAATGACATTGTGTACCCAAAGATTAAGTTTTATTTTGATATAGTCATAAATAATACTTTTGTAAATTGTTAAGTTAGCTCTTATCATTCACGTACGTGGTGACAGTAGCCAAAACCGTGCAGTAACGGTAACGTCAGTAGTGCAGTAATACGTGATAACGTCACAGACCAGTTAGTAAGTATACGTGATAACGTCACAGACCAATTAGTAAGTATACGTGATAACGTCACAGACCAGTTAGTAAGTATACGTGATAACGTCACAGACCAGTTAGTAAGTATACGTGATAACGTCACAGACCAGTTAGTAAGTATACGTGATAACGTCACAGACCAGTTAGTAAGTATACGTGATAACGTCACAGACCAGTTAGTAAGTGTACGTGATAACGTCACAGACCAGTTAGTAAGTATACGTGATAACGTCACAGACCAGTTAGTAAGTATACGTGATAACGTCACAGACCAGTTAGTAAGTATACGTGATAACGTCACAGACCAGTTAGTAAGTATACGTGATAACGTCACAGACCAGTTAGTAAGTATACGTGATAACGTCACAGACCAGTTAGTAAGTATACGTGATAACGTCACAGACCAGTTAGTAAGTGCTGCCCCACGATCAGCTAATCGAGCCGACCTTGTACTCTAGCCATCTTGACTTTTACTAAGCTATACTATTTTGTTTTTTTTTTTTTTTTAGTATTACTACCACGGGCCTATAACAATCGGGACGCCTGGACAAACCTTTAATGTTAATTTTGACACTGGATCTTCAGACCTTTGGATACCTTCAATACAGATATGTGAACAGAATCCCACATACTGTGGTAAGTAACAGCTCTTTTTATTCTTTAATTTGAAATGAATTTTGTATCCTATACTATAGTATTTAATTCAATATTGTTTCATTTTCCAACTTTATTACCAAATTTCAATGAACTAATAAAATAAATTAAGTCAAAGAATGATACTATTCTTTATTGAATGTCCCAGCGTGAATACAGAGCTCACACACAGCGAACACTGGAACTACGAGGAAATTGGAAATGCCTTTACATGAGTTGTTGGCTCGTTTCAGTTCTTTGAATGCACCTGATTTATAACCTAATTATTTGATATTGTTAATTTAAGAGTAGGTATAAATATAATGATCGTGAACTTTACATTATTGTGTTGATAGATTGTTCTTATCGCATTATTTATTTTGTTCTATTGTATTATTGTTTGAACCAATTATAATTAGAAGTTGTATGTATTGGGGTAAAAATACATACAATCGTAACTCTACCCCAACAAGTTATTATTTCTGTCGAATGTCAAAAGCAATAGCCTACTGTTGGAAACACCGCCACTAAATGCGCTCATGTCAAGGTAGGTCGTATAACATACGATCTGCAAGTACGAACACTGTGAAGTAGTGACCGAGAGCAATAACATTGATCAGGTATCTTAGTTAGAGAAAAAAATTGGTTAGTTACAGTAGAAATTAAGGAATACTAATTTATAATTTGAATGGTCACAACCTTAACGGCTATTTAAATCATTTTAATACCATACCTTTGGTTAGAAAGTACATATTACATATAGTTTTTATTTACCTATGTTTATAATTTAATTAAAAAGTTAATATTCTTAAGGATATTGGAAATTAAAAATAAATTAAAAGGCGATTCACCAGAAATGTTGTATTGGACACAAATTCATTTCATGCAACGCATGTTTTAATTTAATTACAGAAAATCACAATACTTACGATTCCTCGAAGAGCGAAACGTACCAGGAAGACGGAAGACAGTTCAACATCCAGTATGGAACTGGATCCACATCTGGATATGCATCCAAGGACAACATTAATGTAAGTTAATGTTATTCGATACCATAACAAATTGGCGTAGACCCTGATATAAATAACAATAACTTTCATTTATTGTATTTTTGGGCATATTCAAAAGCCTTATAAAAGTGATTGCTTTAATATTTTATATACGAATCTATCTATGTATATAAAGTCTAATCTACTTACCATTGTTTATAGAAATAAGGGGTTTATATCTTACAAAATATACTCAACTGAAATTATTTGTTTCGTAATCGATTATATAATACTAAGTCAGAATTGCATAATTGGTAGACAAAATGCTGTTGCATAAAGAAGTATTTAAAGCAATCTTCTATAGCTCCAGAGTAGTATAAATATGAGTGTTTAGCGCAAATGACGTCATTACGTTTTTATTTATTTTTTATTCTTCTTATCTTCACCTACTTCCCTTCTCCTCCCGTACTCCCCCCTTCCCACGGTTTATAATAAAATGCAAGTTATTCGCAACAAATTCACACATTATTCGCAAATATTCACAAAACATTCGTACATAATTCGAAACTATTCGCATACCAAACTGCATATTGATTTTCAAAATAAAGAGATTAATTTTCTTAATAATTACATATTTAGCATAATTTCTTATTTTTACTCTAACGTCTTTATTTAAATTCGGATTTTCATCGTATTTTTTCTTAAGTGTTGGATATAATATGATGCATTGTTACATGTACATATTAACCAATTTTATCAATTAATTTAGTTTGCATATGCTCATATTTCCTCTACAATCTTTATTTGTGATCGGAATACGTTCGAAATTTTATATTTTTTTCTTATAATCATGGACAGACCATTAACACTACGTAGATCGAACTCTAATTTAAAATAAACCATTTACGCACACGAAAAAGACGGTTTGTATTGGTAAAGTTATCTTTCATAATAAATTATATAAAAAATACATAAATCAACAATATAATTATGTATGTACATTGGGTAAAGGCCCTCAAAACCAACCGTACAGGTACCAGTACGCAGTATATAGGGGTGGCTGGTTGAGGCAGTGCCACCACACAGTCTCATTTATATATTCATGGTGTCATTTTCCAATTTAAATTAGGTTAGGTCAGGTTATGTTAGTGTAGGTGAGGTTAGTCCTCCTTTGTAGATAGGACATATTTTCAGTTACAAAGGCATCACGAGGGGGCTAAAGTGTGGTTGCAATATATATCCATAGTTGTAGATGGGAAGGTACTTTCTACTTTGAAAGGTATAGCCACAAATAACTCACTATTTACATATTGTTTATGGTAAAGTGCTATTGTGCGAATTATTCACCTGAAACAGACACACTATCTGCAGGTCAATGTACGTTACCACAATGAACGGGTAGTAATATATAGAGCACAATATGTGCTATTTGACAACCATGCTCAGTTCACAATCGCTCGACGCACTGCAAAGTGGACAGTTAAAAAATAACAGAAACACTACATGACATGAAGACAAGCAATCTGTATGTAGTTAGTTAATCTATCACATACGTTGGGGTTTTGCTAAGTGTGGTCATAAAATATCACACGCATTTTAGTGATTTAACAATTGTTGCAATAATATTCTTCATGTACAATGAATTAAAACTGTTATGGTCCTACAGGGCTCTAAATAATAAGGCAATTCCACTCTATGGCTAATGGCTGACCTTTTTATTTATACAATAACAAGATTACACAAAAAAGTTTGAGATATTTATAAATATAAATTACTAGACAGTATTTTATCACTTAATATTAAATCACTCTTATTTAAATTTATTATTGTGACTTAAAACTAGTTAATGTTCAGTAAATATCTGCACTCTTCAGAAAATGTCATTGTTTATCATTTATTATCTATACCATAGGTCATAAGTAAACATTAGCTTCCGCTCCAGACTGTGAACTTGCTGGTCGGCTGTAGGGTACCTTCTATTAATTGCCGAAAGCAATTAAGAATATTTGAGAAGTGTGCACTATGTTTCATTCAGCGAGAGTTGAGGGTGAAGCTCCACCTACCGTTTGTGTGAAGTAGGCCCTAGGCCGATTCACAGGCGACCACTTGTTGCGTAGTGATGAACTGTCATATCTGCCTGAGCCTGACTGACTCATTGCCAAGTGAAGGTGCTAATAAATTAGTCTTGTTGTAAATCAAGGGTCCATGTGGACGCCCTCTTTTTATTGGCCGGCACCCTTGTGACATTCTAGGCGGATCCTCGCTCTCAATTCTCGGTGAACATAATATAGAGCGGTTTCGACCACCACATAGAGGCCACATGATCGTGCCTTGAAGTGCCAGCCATACTCCGCCTCAAAGTGAGAGCATCAGGAGCTTCTTAAATCGGTTCGGTCCGAAATTTGTTTGTTAGTTTTGACTAACAACAAATTTCAATATATGCATTTTATCCCATTTCAGATTAATGGCTTTACAGTCCAAGGACAAGTTTTTGGTGAGGCATTGTCAATTGACTCTAAAACAATGAATGATGAATTTGATGGAATTTTGGGAATGGCATACACATCCATATCTAACTTGGAAACTGATCCTCCATTCATAAATATGGTTAAGCAAGGAGTGGTCGATCCCGTGTTCGCGTTCTACCTTAACAAGTAAGAATTCTTTACATTTGTATAACAAGATACACCTTTATTACGAGTACATGAATATGTTGTAAACAACTATATGATTTAGTAAAACAGTTTAAATAAGAATATAGTTTAAGATAGTTCTTAACAATTGTATGTAAACTACAGCTGCTATATTATTAATCATATTGAAACGAGAGTGATGCATTATAAGTTTTATTGAAATTATAGGCTTACATTAAAATTTGAGTAATTAAAAATAAAAACACGTACTTAAATCATGTATCCTCTAAAAGGCAGTAAGAATTATATTAGTCTTAATTTCCTCATGCTAGGCAAGAATGAATAAGCTTAGAGTAAATAAATTTAGTATGCCAGGGATTACGTGGTAATAAATGGTTGTTGGTTGTAAATATTATCATTGACACAAATCCAAATAGGAGCATACAATTACATTCATATTGGATGGTAAACCCCAAAAGACTCTAAATTGTTTTTTGTATACCCTACGTAAATAAAGAATGAAAGCTGTTTTTTTAAAACCCTAGGAAAATAAAAAAATATGAAAGGAAATCAAGAAAACGGAAAATATTTTTAAATTGAATAATCATCAAACCTCTACAGTTTTGCATCATTTAACATATTTTTCATAATTTGCTTCATTTATAAATACAAATAAACATTTAAGCTCATGAGAGAGCATTTTTGAGTTATTGATTGGCATATTTTTCAGAGACAAGCAAACTTCAAATACCGATGGTGACAAAATCTTTGCTGAACTTGTATTTGGAGGGACGGACCCAAACCACTTCGAAGGAAACTTGACTTATACTGATGTAGTTAGTAAAGGATACTGGAATATACAGATTGACGGGTAAGATTATTTTAATTTTGGTTAAAAAAATACAGCAATATACTAAAAAAACACACAAACTGAAACATAACAAAGTAATAATTGTTTACTTTATTCTTCAATTACTATCTAAGTTTGTAAACATCAAAGGAAGAATTGCAGAAAAACGTCTAGGTGTATAACAGAGCACTGTGAACAAATTTAGCAAGAGCCGTAAGAAGGGGAGTTAAGTATGGTCAATGAATATTAGGGAAATAGTAAGACTTTCTATAGCAGACGAGACGAAACGAGCTTAGCTCGGCTATCGATACTCAGCGCTTGCTTCCACGTACCCATCTCCCAACCCAATACTCCTTTACGGCGTTTCCTTTCACTCTCATTCTTGTAACAATTTATAATCTCTTTCCCGGCTACCTCACTGCAATCTCCATCTCACTCTAAGCAGCCGCGTATCAAAACCTAGTGGTGGCCGGCCAAGACAGCAAAATAAAAAAGTAGTCTGACTTTTTAACAGTGGTCTCTCACTTCTTATAGATGTGTATTCATTGGTATGGTAGAGTGGGAATAAAGGGAGGGAGGCACCAATGAGCAGTGTGGCACTATGAGTCCATAACATTTGGTTTTTGAACAAATATGACGGCATATTCGGGTTCAGTTGAATAGTAACTTTAATTTAGTACCCCGTTTGAGTGAATGCAGTCAGCATTTAAACACTTTATATATAGTTTTGGCCCTAGATACGCCAACATTTATTTTTAAGCTTTAATTCAGATACAAAGTGCGCATTAGCTACACGTTTGCACATGTCAAGTTTTAAAAGCTTCAGTACTTTCTAAGCTAGGTAAATAAATGACCATTTTACTATTTTCTTATTGGAATCATTTTAGGACAAAACAATACTGCCAAATTGCTTAGGAGAGAAAAAAGTAAACTGGAGGTAGGTCGTTGGGAAGTGCCTCGACATTTTATATTAGTGAGTGAGCGAGATTTATAGTGAGAGATGAATAGATAGATTATTAGTTACTCATTTGCAAGTTGTTTTGTGGTAGCTGCCATAAAAAAGTGGCACTCTCACTGCAACTCCACTTCCTTAGCTCCCGGTTCTGTGGAATATAGCTCCTCCAGAGATAACACGTCAGGAGGCACTACTTAAGTTCTTAAACACCCCCACCTCCCTTCCCTGGTTGATTCTGCCAGTAGTCATATACTACTGAGAATCTCGCACTCTGAGAATACAGAGAATCTCGCACATCAGGTCGCTTAAAATCTAAAAAAAACTACTGCTTTCCAGCTGAGCAAATTAAATGTCTTACCCAATTCAGTTGGCTCGTAGCGTTCAACAGTTTTTATGGACGAAATAATTTCCTTAATCGTCAATGCCTGCAGGTGGGATTTACCTCCCTCGTTGGGAATGGTTACTGTTGAATCGGTTCCAAACTGGCGTTGGCAGATACAATTACTGGAGGTATAACTGGGGATTGACGCTAGATCAGTCATGTGATTGCGGGGAGTCTATCCAAACATAGTTACAGTGTGCCCCTACGGTCTTTGAATAGTCACATAGCTGGATTAGCCAGCAGACTCAGAATCAGTGATGCAGGTCTTATGCGACTCGATGGATTGTACTTAGCTTTGTAATAGGAGATCACTTTAAATTTTTTAATCAATTAATATACCATCGTCTTAGAACTTAGGCTTAAGCAGCCGGTGAAATAACTTAATTCTATATTTCCCGGTGACAACCACATCAAGGTACTATCAACATTATTTACAAGATAACCAGACGTTTCAACCATACTGTGATGTGGAATCCTCAGTGGTTTCTCTGAGACTGAGATTGGCGAATGACCTTCTAGCTTTTATAACAGGTGGTGGGGTGGGGACTGGTTTGGTAGGTAGCCAAGTTTATATCTAAACAACTAAGTGAATTTGTAGGAAAACTGAGTCATTTGTTAGAGATTCTAGACATTTGATCAGCCTTATCAGCCAACAGAAATTACAAGATACTAACATACTAGTAAGTTTAGATGTAGAATCATTATTCACTAAGGTTCCAGTACCCGAAACCATTGAAATAATCAAGGAGATTCTTAACAACGATTTAGCGGAGCTAGCTGAACTATGCCTCACATCCACTTATTTCTTCTTCGATGGAAAATTCTATGAACAAACTGAGGGAGCAGCTATAGGATTACCTCTATCACCAGTTGCAGCTAATCTCTATATAGAAATATTTGAAAAGAAGGCACTTGAAACGTCTGATTTGAAGCCAAAGGCATGGTATCGATATTTATATGTTGTAGGGCAGTGTGGTAGAGAGAAATTGGATGATTTTCTGCACCATATTAATTCTATTCACTATAATATTAAGTTCATAATGGAAATTAAGAAAAACTGAAGTCTGCATTTCCTTGACGTTTCAACTGTGAGAAGAAGAGATAAACGAATAGGCCATTCGGTATACCGGAAATCTACACATACCAATAGATACTTAAATACTGCTTCCCATCACCACCTGGTACAGAAAAATGCAGTCTTAAACATTTAAGTTAATCGAACCAGTCACATTTAGGGCCCAAATAGTAAGAATAAAGAAAGGCAAACATTACATTCAACATTAAAACAGAGTGGATATTTAGAGTACATACTATTGGAAAACAGCTGAGGAGGAAAGAACAAGAAAATAGAATAAATACAAGACAAGGGAAGGATACCTAAAAACAGGCATATCTACCTTACATAAAGCGAACAATGGAAAATATTGGCATGATATTAGCTAAAGAAATTATAAAAACCATTTATAAGTCACCGGATAAATTGAAGAATTGTCTGAGGCCAGTCAAAGATAAAATTCCATTAACTATGACTGGAGTATATGAAATACCTTGTAGTTGCGGGTCAGTCTACATTGGGGAAACCAAGAGGTTAATTTCCACAAGGATTAAGGAAACTATAAGGCATACTAAGAATGAAGAAACGAAAAATTCTGCAGTTGCTAAACATAGCACAAAAACTAATCGTGCAATTTTATTTGATAAAACAAAATTTCTTGCCAATATCCCACATTACTACACGAGAATCGTAAGGGAAGCTATAGAAATATATAAAAAAAATCATTTTAATAAGGATGGTAGTATATGGCTTCCAAAGACATGGGAACTTATTTTAAGTGAATTGAAATAAAATCGAAGAGGGATACGCCCCTCTCCAACATAACTACCAAACCAGCCCCCACCTCACCACCTGTTATAAAAGCTGGAAGGTCATTCGCCGATCTCAGTCTTAGAGAAACCACTGAGAATGGCCTATCACAGTATGAGTGAACGTCTGGTTATCTTGTAAATATTGTAGATAGTATTCTGACGTGGTTGTCATCGGAAAATATAGATTCTAATATACCATAATGACTTTTTGATATTTATCCAAATATACATCTCAGCTTTAAAATTAACAAATGGTAGCCGACAACAATACATACAATATATATATATATATATATATATATATATATATATATATCGTATGATTAATTAATTATGAGCTATGGGAAAACACTCAACATTAAATTGTCGATAATTGCATAGAAGAACATTGGAAACATCTAATTTGTGCTTTTTTCTCATACCTTCAAAACTAGACGTCATTTAATAAGTTTTCCTATTTAGATTCCTCGGTTAGGACACATTTTTTAAGTAATATTAAAATTGTGTCCGGCTATTAGGACACAATTTTAATTAACTTTTTTACTTATTAACCAAATATTTATAATTCCTTCTGCGCTCTTTTACGCGGAATCAGCCATCAGAATCAGTGCGGCAGGCTCGATGGATATGACTTAGCTTTGTGTCAAGAGATAACTTTACATTAATTTTTATTCAATGAATATGCCATCTTGACTTTTGGGTATTTATTCAAATACATATCACAACTTTTTAAAATTACCAAATGGTAGTTGATAACACACCATACAATATATATATATAATAATAATCTGCAAGCCCTTGTTAAATGTTTAGTATTTAAAATTGCTGACTGATTATTTAATTTTAAACTTACTAAAAATATGAATCTCTTATCACATGTAAAATGACTAATGTATGTTGATTTGCCAGAATTTGGTTTGGGTCTGAATCAATAACTGGCCCAATGAGAGCCATTCCAGACTCTGGTACTAGTATGTTGGTTGGCCCTGAACTACTTACAAGCTATATTAACAAAGCCATCAGCGGTCAAGGATTCGGCGAGGGAAGTTTTATGACATATTTTGTAAGTATATTTAATTACGTATTATATACGCATACAGTACAAGTAAACGTCACACAACACAGACTTATTACAATATAAGCACAAAATGCACAAATATATTACAGTACAAGTACAAAATGCACAAATATTATATTGATCGATTTCGGTGAACCACCTACATATATAAGAGCGAATGAGATTATTACCAAACTACAAAAACCATAACTAGAATACCTGTTAGTACTTTTTCTGAAACGAATAACTTTAGGAATAACATCTAAGTTATTAATAATCTGCCTTAAGCAAAATGTAATTTTTAGCCTCAGAAGTAAGGAAAGTCAATATTAAAAAAAAAATAACTATGGGTAGCAAAATACTTTGTAAATAACTAGTTAATAGACGGCTTCATAAGAAAGCATTATGATATATATTGTCCAGAATAGGGTAGAAATGAGATCAAGAGGGGTCTGACAGTTTCACTGCCAACTAGGGAAGGGATATTGAAAGAAAATATCGATAATGGCATCGGTAAAATATCGTAGTAATAATATCGATACCATTATCATATCGAGATTAAAATATCAGTAACCGATAATATTGAGATTTTTTTGTCTTACACAAGAACATAAAATTTTACTTACTGTATTTCTATGGAGAGGTGGCAGGACAATGCATTTATATACTAATTTTCCTGATTTCTTATAGTTTATATATTATTTTTTGGTAAAAGACTTTTTCTCCTAATTACGATCTCAGTATGTTAATTATACTTCTATTTTAAATTATTGTTAACACTAGTGACGCAGTGCTGTAACACAGCTACTTGGGAACAAAGTGTTTGGAAGATTTTAGGTGATAGGTTCCACACTGGGCTCTCTTAATAACGACACGGCGCCCGCTTAATGGTTGCCACTGAATTGGACACTACTAGAGAAATCTAGCGTGTCCATTTTGGATGGCAGTTAAGGTTCAGATGTTGTGTAGGGAAGAGAACTGAGTGGCAGACAGTTAGCTGAAAATCAGACCAACACTACGTGGTTTGGATTCCACGTAAAGCAGTTGGTGCCATAGTTGCTCTGGCTATTGAGGTATCAATAAACAGTCCTTTTCGAGCCAAGTCGAACGCGTATAAAAACAACGACTACACTCGTTCATCTATACTCATCTCTACCGGCAAATTCATGAATCTTCGACTATCTTCGGTAATCTTGGGGTTTTTCCTTTGGTTACCTTCGGCTCTCAGATTCAAGATGGCGACCAACTTTGGACATCTTTGGGTTACGTAAGAGTCTAACCAAATCTGAGGGAATTTTCCTTCCCAAAATTCCCCTCTACATTCCCTGTGTACTGGGTCTTGGACCGGTACAGTTTCGTTTTTTCCGTCGTAGTCTGCCGGGCTGCCTGAGATTCGCTTTTGCCCGGCGTTTCGCGTACTTTGGGGGCCGTTGGCCCAGTTCCGTTTCGTTCCGTGTTCCAGCAGCTTCGGTCAGGTTGGCCTGGCTGTTCAGTGGTCTTGTGCTGCCTGCAGAAATAGACATGTTCAGATAGACACACTAAAACGTAAGTGTTCATTTTGTAAGTTTTAATATCTAATCACCCTTTTGGTGAAAATATTTTGTTTCAATAATATTTAATCGTTCTTGCTTGTGTTTTCAGAGTTTTGTTAAATTTGTGTTCTTTGTCTAGATGTTTCTCAGACTAGGTTAAAGCCATGTGCTACCTTGTTACTTTTACCGTTAATGCTTTTTATATCGGCCTTTATTGTCAATAGTAGTTCTGTATAATGTTTGTTTGAGCCTTTTTACAGTTGTAGTTACCGATTTACCATATTTTTTGTTCTTTGCCAATAACCTAGCCTAGCTGTACCCTTTAATTTTCATGTTCTAACCTATTGCTCATGTATCCATAGCCTAGTTTTCAGTTTGTCATTTTTAGTTCCATATACATAATTACGTCTTTTATAATTTGTTAAATTTTTAAATGGGTTTTAAATCTGAGTTTGCCAACATAATTATTCATAGCCTTAAGTTAATTTTTCACTGTATTGTTTGCTCCACTCATGTTCTTGTTTGTCTCTTCATGTTAAGTTTTGTTAAAGCAGGCACCCTTATGTTTAGTGGTTATGTGTAATATTTTGTTGTGATGGTTGGACTGTGTTTAATGGCTGTGTTTGACCTTTCAGTCCAGGGTCCTTGAGTAGGACGTTTCTGCCCTCGGCTGCCGTCCGGGGATTGCCGACCATTCTGCACTGCTAGCCTGGCCTGAGGACCATGTTGGAGCCTGGAGGCGCCCGCTACCCGCTCTACATCTTTGGGGTATAAGTCTCCTGTCCTCAGGTCAGTCTATTCCATCTTGTTTTCCCGGCGGCTGAGCTGGGGGTTTTTGATGGTGCATCGTTTAAAAGAAAAAAAAAGAAAAAAAAACAAGTGCAATTAAAAGGAAAAAAAGTTTGTAGAACTTTTTATGTGGCCTAGGCCTAAAACTTAAACTTTACAGTGGATTTATGAAACAGCCATGGGGGACTTATATGTTTTTTTTTTTTTTTTATTATTAAAGGAATAAAAACTGTTGAAATATACCAAGAACTTTTAATGTTAATATTTATTGTTATTTAGTTTAATTAGTTTATTTTCTTGTTACATTTGTTTAGATTTTTATATTTGTTAGGTCCCCATTGTTAAATCCTGTTATTATTTATTTATATGTTTAGGCCTAGTTATTGTTATTTATTTTTTGTTAAGTGTATTAGGGGTGTTCCTAACCTTGGCAACCTTGGCAATCCGCTTGGTTACTTTGTTGAATGGGTTTCATGGGTGGATTGGAGTGGTCGGCAGTGGCTCGGTAGGCTGAGGGTTTAGTTCGTCTTGGACCCTGGAGTTGTCGTTTTTGTGTACTGTTGAGAATTTTGTTTTGCGAGATGGCCTATCTGCAGAATGTTGCGCTCCTAGTCAAGGAGGAATTAATTTTCGAGTTGAGGTCGCGGGGTGTGACTCCGGAGGGTGATGTTCTGAATCTCCGGAGGTTGCTGCGGGAGCAGTTGTCCGCGGGTACGGTGGTGGATTGCTCTGATCTACTGGAGGTTAGTGAGGAGTTATTGGTTTGTAAACGGAAGGTGGAAGATTGGGAAGGAGTTTTGGAAGATTTGCAGTTGGAACCTCCAGTAGGTCGTGACCGGGCCTGCCGCCTTGCACGTTTGGGGCATCTGCTTGCCCGTTTAAGGCTGGTCAACCGGGCACCGGGGTTGGAACCGTCGGATAGGGCGTGGATCTTGGAGAGTGTGTCTAGGCTGGATGAGATTTTTCTGGCACTCTCCGGTTCCACGACTCCTACGGGTCTGGGTCAGCGGCCTACTTTCGCGCTTTCGCCTAATGTGTCGAGGCCGCAGGCTGAGACAACGGCTCTCACTGTGCCTGAGGTTCCTTCTGAGCCTGCAGGCGTTTCTGTTGAGGTCGCTTGTGGTTCGGCTCCAGCTGCCGTTCCTTCTGCTTCAGCTCCTTTGTGTTCACCTGCTCTTCTGCAGCTGAGCTACCACAAGCTACCTAACCCTCTCACGCCCATGATCCAGAATCTCCCTGTGATCGATGGGATGGACCCTGAGGAGCTTCTTAAGTTTCTGGTGGCCTTTCTCAGACTTAGTGAGATGCCCGGCATGCAGGCTGGGGACTTGCTTCGTCTGATTTTCCCTTATTGCAGAGGTCCCGTTGGGGAGTTGCTGAGTTCTGTCTTGGCCAGTGATGCCTCGGTGGACTCGTTCCACCGAGAGTTACTTTCGTCGTTTCTTCCCATTCGACTCAGGGAGAGGATGGTCATGGACAGATTTTATCGGTCGCAGGGTAGGGGCGAGTCTCTGGCAGCCTATGTCTCTTCAGTCAAGGAAGCTCGTCAAGCGTTGCGCCTCACACTTTCTGAAGCTGACACAGTTCGTGTCATCCTGGATGGCATTTCTCCCGAAGAACGGTGCAGATTAGTTTTTGCTGGTGTTCCTTCGTCGTTTCGGGAGCTGCATCAGCTGTGCATTGTTTCGCGCAGCGTGCAGTTCTCAGACCAGCAAGGGAGGGATTCTGAGAGTCATCGTGCTCTCCCCACCCGTCGACCGCCTATGTCTGTAGGTGTGAGTCAGCCAGTGGAGGGTCGTGGTTCTCGGCCTCCGGTTGTGTGTTTTGCTTGTGGCCAACCTGGTCACATTCGACGTGACTGTCCACGTGCTCGAGGTCGTGGGGCGGGAAACGCTCAGCGCGGGGGGTTGCCTCCACAGTAGCTCCCCGCGCTGTTGCGAGTGACCGTGGCCATTTGCCTTTGACACGTGCCCATAGCAGGAGTGTCGGGGATTTTTCGGGCCTTGCTGGCATGGCTTCCCTGGGACTTAGTGCGGTCACCTCGGTGTGTCCTGGCGTTTTTGTATCTTTTGGTGGTACGGTGTGTCGAGCCCTTCTTGATTCTGGTTCGGCATGCAGTATCATCAGCCTTTCTCTTTTTGAGTCCCTTGATGCCTTAGGACTTGTCAGGCACACCGAGCCTTCTTCTATTACTTGCTAGACGGCATCCCAAACTCCTCTACCTATTCTTCTGAAGGCGTTTTTCCATTTTAAGATTGAGGGATTTTCCTGGAGGTGGGGTTTTCTTGTTGCCAAGGACCTGGCGGTTTCTTGTATCCTAGGGGCAGACTTTATTTCTAAGAGTGGTATGGTGCTTGACCTCCAGAAGCGCCAGATATTTTTCAAGTTTAATCGGCGAGTTTTGGTGCCTCTAGTAGGTGATTCTGACTGCCCTCCTGCAGTCAGAGAGGTGGGCTGTGAGCCCGAACAACCCAAGGTGGATCCGGTTGGTCATCTCCCCCCTGAGCAGGCGGAGTCCATTAGGAGGCTGTGTTTGCGGTTTCCTGATGTGCTTACGGCTGAGCTTGGGGTCACTTCTCTTCTGGAGTATGAGATCCACCTCACCGATTCTCAGCCAGTTAGAAGTCATCCGTACAAACTTGCTCCCCCAAAGATGGAGGTTATGAGGGCTATGATTGAGGATCTTCTGAGCAAGGGTGTGATTGAACCGTCTCGTTCTGCTTATGCCAGTCCAGCTTTTCTTGTGCCCAAGCCTAATGGTAAGTCTAGGCTTGTGATGGATTATCGGAGGCTCAACGCTAAGGTCGCTATTGACTCGGTACCTCTGCCTGATTTGCATTCTGCGTTTGATTGGTTCGGTAAGGCTAAGTTTTTCAGTGTGTTTGATTTGAACCAGGCCTACCATCAGATTCCATTGAAGAAGGAATCACGGCCTATGACTAGCTTCTGTGTTCCCTGGAATCTTTACCAGTTCACTAGGGTTCCTATGGGTCTTGCTGTGGGTGCCCAGACTCTTACTCGTCTGCTTGATTCCATCTTCCATGATGTGAAATTCAAGTTTGTCTTCAATTACCTGGACGACCTTCTTGTCTACAGTGAGACTTTCGGGGAACACATGCAACATCTGGAGGAAGTTCTTAGTCGCCTTAAATCAGCTGGCCTTACCGTCAATCCAGAGAAAGTCACTTTTGCTGGTCCTGAGATTTCTTTTCTGGGTCATCTGATATCTTCTCGAGGCGTCTGCATTGATCCTGCGAGGACTCAGGGCATTCAGGATTTTCCTCCTCCCAGAGATGCCAAGGGGATTGCCCGTTTTGTGGGGATGGTGAATTTTTACCGTCGCTTCATCCCTAACGTGGCCGAGCTTGCTGCCCCGTTGAACGAGTTGCGGAAGAAAGGTGTCCCTTTTGTGTGGGGCCAAGCTCAGCAGACTGCCTTTGATGCTCTCAAGGAGGCTATCATGCAACCTCCTGTCCTGCGTATGCCTGATTTCAGCAGAGAATTCATTCTTCAGACTGATGCCTCCTCCTCCGCCATTGCTGCTGTTCTTTCTCAGGAGTTTGATGGGGTCAGGCAGCCCATCGCTTTTGCTTCGAGGACGTTGTCTCACCAGGAACAGAAAGCTTCTTCCATCTATGAGTTAGAGTGTCTGGCTGTTGTCTTTGGTACGGACAAGTTTCGGCGTTTCTTGGAACACGCTGAGTTCTTGCTGGAGACTGACAATCAGGCACTGTCTTGGCTTCTTGCCCATCCCAGACAGCTTGGGAAAATTGGTCGCTGGGTGGTCAAAATTTCTGCTTTTAAGTTCCGAGTTCAACATCTTAGGGGTACCCAGAATGTCATCGCGGATGCTCTTTCCCGCATGTACCACGAACCCAGTGATCCACCGACTGAGGCTGTTGCTCAGTGTGGTGCTCTTCTTCTGGATTTCCCTCTGGCTTTTGACGACCTACTGTCCCATCAGCAGAAAGATCCTGAGGTGTCAGTCATCTTAGGTGAGCTTCAAGAGGGAGGTGCCCACCCTCCCTATTTTCTGTCCAAAGGGGTACTCTAGCCTCCTCGACAGAGGGGTGAACCCCGTGTAGTGCTGCCTAGTCATCTAGTACCGATGGTCTTTCAATATTATCACTCTTCCCTTGTGGGCGGTCATCTTGGCATTCATAAGACCATCGCTAAGATTCGTAGGTACTTCATCTGGAAGGGCATGGACCGGGATGTTGCGGGCAGAGTGCGGGCTTGTCACCTGTGCTCTCTCAGCAAGCCTAGTCAGAATGCAAGGTTAGGGTTGTTATCTTCTGAGGTGGCCGAGCGTCCTTTTGAGAAGGTGTTCATCGACTACGTGGGTCCTTTTCCCCGTAGCAAGTCAGGTAGCTCCTACCTACGTGTTTGTGTGGATGCTTTCTCGAAGTTCGTTTGGCTTTTCCCACTTCGGAGTGCCACGGCTAAGCTCACCATCCGTGCTCTCCAGTCCCAACTCTTCCAGCACTTTGGTGTGCCTTCCACTCTTGTGTCCGACAACGGTAGCCAGTTTACCTCACACGAGTTTCGTAGGTTCTGTTTTGGCAATGGTATCAGGCATGTGACTACCTCTCCTTATTACCCACAGCCTTCTCATGCAGAGCGGTTCAACCGCAATCTTCGGTCTGCCCTTATTACCTTCCATGCTGAGAAGCAGAACACCTGGGATGAGAGTCTCTCTTGGCTCCAGCTTGCTTTTAATTCTTCCAAGCATGAGAGTCACAATGCCACTCCCTTCGAGATTCTACATGGCTACCCTCCTAACAACCCTTTGTCCGACTTGTGGAGGCTAGAGGATCTTCTACCTACGCCAGGTGCCACTGAAGTAGGGTCCACGTGGCGGGCTGCTCGGCGCAACCTGCTACGTGCTAGAGAGAGAGTGAGGAGGAGGTATGATAAGGGACGTACTCCTAACCCTTTTCAGGTTGGAGATCTGGTTCTTTGTCAGGCTCACCCGGTCAGTTCGGCCGCGGAACGAAGAGCGGCAAAGTTGTGCTATCGGTGGTCTGGTCCCCACCGCATCGACAGGTTTTTGTCACCGGTGACTGCTCTGCTGGTTGATCCCCAGTCGGGCAGGGTGTTTAGGAAAGCCCATGTGTCCCAGCTTAAGGCTTTCCGGGGAACGGTTGGTCCAGGAGTTGGTGTTCCTGGGGGTTTCTTGGGGCAAAGAGATTGATCACCTCTGCGCCCTAGGTGGCTGTTCTGAGAGAGTCTCTCTCTCTCTTTTTTCTTGTCGGGCCCGACAGTCAGGGTAGTTTGCTCCCTGTTCGAGGGGTTTCCCCTCTTAGTTTCTCTTGGACGTCCTTGGAACACCACACTTCGGAGGTCTTCTTCGTCTTCTGTTTGGTTCCCTGAGGTACCGAGTTTTCTCCCCTGCCTGGGTGTGTTGAGGTTTTGCAGAGGGAGGTTGTACCGGGTCTTGGACCGGTACAGTTTCGTTTTTTCCGTCGTAGTCTGCCGGGCTGCCTGAGATTCGCTTTTGCCCGGCGTTTCGCGTACTTTGGGGGCCGTTGGCCCAGTTCCGTTTCGTTCCGTGTTCCAGCAGCTTCGGTCAGGTTGGCCTGGCTGTTCAGTGGTCTTGTGCTGCCTGCAGAAATAGACATGTTCAGATAGACACACTAAAACGTAAGTGTTCATTTTGTAAGTTTTAATATCTAATCACCCTTTTTGGTGAAAATATTTTGTTTCAATAATATTTAATCGTTCTTGCTTGTGTTTTCAGAGTTTTGTTAAATTTGTGTTCTTTGTCTAGATGTTTCTCAGACTAGGTTAAAGCCATGTGCTCCCTTGTTACTTTTACCGTTAATGCTTTTTATATCGGCCTTTATTGTCAATAGTAGTTCTGTATAATGTTTGTTTGAGCCTTTTTACAGTTGTAGTTACCGATTTACCATATTTTTTGTTCTTTGCCAATAACCTAGCCTAGCTGTACCCTTTAATTTTCATGTTCTAACCTATTGCTCATGTATCCATAGCCTAGTTTTCAGTTTGTCATTTTTAGTTCCATATACATAATTACGTCTTTTATAATTTGTTAAATTTGTAAATGGGTTTTAAATCTGAGTTTGCCAACATAATTATTCATAGCCTAAAGTTAATTTTTCACTGTATTGTTTGCTCCACTCATGTTCTTGTTTGTCTCTTCATGTTAAGTTTTGTTAAAGCAGGCACCCTTATGTTTAGTGGTTATGTGTAATATTTTGTTGTGATGGTTGGACTGTGTTTAATGGCTGTGTTTGACCTTTCAGTCCAGGGTCCTTGAGTAGGACGTTTCTGCCCTCGGCTGCCGTCCGGGGATTGCCGACCATTCTGCACTGCTAGCCTGGCCTGAGGACCATGTTGGAGCCTGGAGGCGCCCGCTACCCGCTCTACATCTTTGGGGTATAAGTCTCCTGTCCTCAGGTCAGTCTATTCCATCTTGTTTTCCCGGCGGCTGAGCTGGGGGTTTTTGATGGTGCATCGTTTAAAAGAAAAAAAAAAGAAAAAAAAAAACAAGTGCAATTAAAAGGAAAAAAAGTTTGTAGAACTTTTTATGTGGCCTAGGCCTAAAACTTAAACTTTACAGTGGATTTATGAAACAGCCATGGGGGACTTATATGTTTTTTTTTTTTTTATTATTAAAGGAATAAAAACTGTTGAAATATACCAAGAACTTTTATGTTAATATTTATTGTTATTTAGTTTAATTAGTTTATTTTCTTGTTACATTTGTTTAGATTTTTATATTTGTTAGGTCCCCATTGTTAAATCCTGTTATTATTTATTTATATGTTTAGGCCTAGTTATTGTTATTTATTTTTTGTTAAGTGTGTTAGGGGTGTTCGGAAGTGAATTTTTACTCGAACGGTACCGTGTTATATTTTCTTTTAAATTATTTAATTTTTAAACTTTCACCAAAAGGGGATTATGGGACTTTTACTTAACTTCTAATTCGGAGCTGCCCAGGGATTCCGGCTTACTCCCTGGCCCGGTGGAATTATGGGATTTGGGCTGAATTGCCGGTTTAATTATTGTTTTCCAGACGTTTTCTAAATTTTCACTTTTATTTGGGGCCTATTAAATTTTTCTTACGTTTTGGGGTGTCTCAGGCTAGGCTGCAGATAGGCCATGTAGTTGTTTATTGGCAATTTTGGTATTTGTAGAGTTTGTGGTATTTATAGAGTTTGTTATTAATGTGTAGTATCTTGTTAATTTTAGTGTTTGTTATTATTTTTTTTAAGTGCGAATTTGGTTTTGGCCTTCTGCCGTTTTTTGATTAATTTATTGCTTTCTTGATAATAAAAAGTAGTTTTGCTCAGCTGCCGAGTGTTATTTTGACCCTCCAACTGCCACCCGTGATCCCATCGCTTTACTCGTTTTGAGCCATCCCCCCAGTTGGCACGCTTTCCAGCTTTGGTGGGGGGGGGGGGGATGGGTCTCACCTGATAACCAAATATACCCCTTAATTCTCTATCTTATACTACAACAAATACACTGTTTCATATATAAACAATAAAAATGTGAATATTACAGTGCACCTGGTGGTAGTAAATATAAAACCTTTTTTCACCTTCGTCCCATGATGAGTTTTCGTCCGATGGTGATTCCGAGAATTTGACGTCAAATTCTAGGAATTCATGACGTTACATCCTCTCCCCTCTTATTGTCATTACATTAATCAATTTAATGTGCATATTAGTTAGATTAATTATGTTAATAAGCATAATAGGTACGATTATGTTCATATTTTTAAACTTTCATAATGAGTAGCGTAAATTTAGTTAATTTGCATAGTAATTATTATTATTAGCATATTAGTTAGATTATTTATGTTAATTAGCATAATAATGTTTTAATCAATTTATACATTTTCCTTATTTGATTACTAATTTGCGTATTGATTTGCCTAATAATTAATTAGCCGCCATATTCTTTCCAGTCTATGACGTCACCGAGCACCATCTTGTTTCCGGTCTGTGACGACCAGTGCTTCCAGCTTACAATATATTTGCGTAATACTATTATAAATGTGTATATATTTTTTGTTGTCGTACTATAACACATGTAAATTACTTTTTTCTGTTTGTTACTTAAATACTTATTTTATCATTTTCCACGTAACTTTTTCTCCGTCTATTTATGATCGGACTTCGTTCGATTTTATAAATTTTAAATCTTACCACCTGTTCTAGAGTACTAACACTACGTAGATTCTACTAGTGACTCCTGATGGGTGATACATACCGAGTAATGACATGGAAGGTCGTATCTCCGTTATTTACAGTCCAATCGACACCGTACCTCGCCAACACCCCTTTACCATAAAGGGGTTTCGTGTATTGTGGTTTGCCTATTTAATATTGAAGGTGCTGTCTATCTTAAAAATCCATATCTCCTAAAAAGTAAGCAATAAATTTACGAAACTCGTGACGTTTCCCGTCAAGCTACACCGTATGAATTTAGTTTAACGCGTTTATCAAGGTCACTTTACTGGAAACTCCCAGTCGAAACATATTCGTATAATATACATTTATTCGGAAAAAATACGAAATTCAGTATCTATGCCTACTATACCATACGACATTGTAAAAAGTTATTTTGAATAATCCGGTGTCAGTTTCACAGTACAGGTTACTGTACTTTTAGAACGAACCTGAAATATATTCCTATAAGTAGATACCTGTTGGGGAGACGAAAACATCCCAATGAAGAGCTTCATCCCAGCGAAGACCCAAAAGCCAGTTCATATTTCTTTGGCAAGCTCCGGTTTTGGGTACCTCCACCAAGTAACGCGAACAAAATAATGAGCTGTGATTGGCTAAAATAACCAATATGGCTGCAATATAGACTTAAAAATAATTATAATTATTTTTATGTGTTTATAAATGTACAAACTTAGTTTATCAATTAATAATCGTAATAGTATGGAAATTATGAACTTAATTTGTATTTAAAATAAGAAAAAAATTAAAGTGAGTAGTAGGAATATGGGAATTTGTAATACATTTATGTTTCAATAGTATAAGACAGTGATGATTGAGTTAGTGTTCGTACTTACCTTATGATTGTACCTTTATGGTTATTTTATTCATGAATTGTCCCACATTTAAATACCACATTATGTCTAAACCAGGACGTAACGGTCTTGGCGAGTTAGGAGAGATTTAACGTGCCTTCTTAAACAGTAGGCCTATGCACAAGTGTAAGGAGCCCCATCCATCGCTTCATATGGTAATGACCATTCCATTATTAAATTTTCATGTCCCATTGAAAACATCTTTTATTGTATTATTTTTTTTCAATCCTTGCCAACTACGTGCTACTTTAATTAGCGAAGCCTTTCAAAGTAACACGTAACCTACAAGAGATTTTATATATATATATTTTTTTAGAAAATCTCATACCCTGGACTTACAGAATTTATCCCAGCCATAGAGTATACCATTCACATACGTACTAACACACGTAGCAAACGAGAGCCTGGACTCGCAGCAATAGGTTCTACATTATTTCTGCCTGTATGTTCGAAAACCACCTCAGGGGTTATGCTCTTTACGGTTGCCTTGGAGAACGGTCGGGTGATTTTTTTTATTGAGTTAGGGCCGCCCTCATCTCGACGGTATGGTATTCCATTTAAGTGTCCTAGAATTACAGAATTTAAGCCAGCCATAGAACACAAACATTCACACACTGCTAGGAATACTGATTTTTATCTAACTTTTTATACCATAATATTCGTGTATTTTGTACTTGTATTGTAATATATTTGTACATTTGTGCTTATATTGTAATAAATTTGTGTTGTGTGACGTTTACTTGTACTGTATATATACCAACACGTATTATGCTAATTAAAAAACTTTTTATAGTAAAACTGCACTAACTAAGGCGTACTTACCATCTTTAGCATGTTGTGGAAGACAAGGTAAAAATACATAATAAAATGGAACTTTCTAAGACTCTACAAGCTCTTAAACGGTCCTGTGAAATTTATAAGGAAATGCCTTTTCTCTAACTACTTGGTATAAACTATATCAAAGGGGTTGAGAAAACTACGAACTATATTGAAACTAAAAAGTATATTACAAACAAATTGGTGAAAAAATAAAAAGAAAATTGCAAATTTATAAGATCTCAAAGAAGTACGTATTATAAAGACTTTGCCAATTTAAAATTTCAATCGATTTCAAGATGTCTATCGACAAGTTTGGACGTCGGTTAGGTGCTGAAATGAATACTGTAGTAGCTAAGGTGCTACCAGGTGAGGGATTCAAATTCACTCGAGAAGAAGACTTCGACATTAGTGTGAAGAGGTTGATTAGAGTTAGTGAAGCGAAAGTGAATGATGATGCCATAAACTTCAAGACGATAACTGAAACGTGTTTGAGAATAAGACAGAAAAGAAAATACGATGCATTGTCTAGGGGGATAACTAGTGTATCTGAACCAACAGAGTGTAGCGATATAGAGATATTATGTTACTTTAAATATCACACCCCACTAGCATTACCAAGAAGTTATTAATTTGGGGATAAGAAAATAACACATATTGCAGTTGCGATAGAAGGTTATGCTGCAAACTTGAAAACCTTCAGGGCTAGCACTCAACAGGAAATGAAACTCGGTATGGGTGGAAAATTTGCTAATGATACAAACAGACCTCACAAGACTATATACTCTGTAGCTCAAGCAAGAATAAACTATTTACCTTAGCCAAGATATGAAAGCGATGCAGTTGACAAAGTATTTCACATCAAATTTACCTTTAAAAACACCTAACGATTGGTCTCTTGAAGATAAAAGGCTGGTTGGTGTTGGTAACCCTATCGATGATACTTATGCTAGAAACAAACGTTATGTTGAAATAGTAAAGGCAGATTTGTGGAAGAATGTGGAAATAGTTAAAGAGAAATTAGAGATAACTAAAATTGATATGTATTTATTGATGTTACAAAAAGGTCGATTATATAGTATGTTATTTAGATAGTTTTGGAAATTTTAAACTTCCACTGGGGCTTTTGAAGTATTGTGAGGGATATAATGTATATTACAATTATAATCAGATGTTTAATTCGATAAATTGTGGGTATTTATGTTTAAGTTTTTTTATCAATCAATATTAGTTTTCATCAATCCGTTACACATTTATCATTATTTTTTGAAGGCTTACAAGCAAATACACCTCAAATTGGTGAAATCGACTCCAAGTTTAACGCTAATTTAAAAAAAATACAAATTTGGGTATGGTTTGGTCAAATTTTGATGCTGTTAGTTTTAACATTCATAAAATCATGCTTGAAGGAGTTATTCATGCTCTATATGTAATATATTCAAGTGGGCAACGTACTAATAGACGTAATAAAAGATATACATCCTCAGATAAATTTACGTTCTGATGGGAGAGTTGACTTTGAACTGCATAGAACAAATGGAATAGGATAATCATAAACTTGAATAGATTACTCGAGTTCCAGACGCATAAACGTGTATAAAGGATGTATAAGAAAAAGGTCATTCGTAAATACACTGTCAACGGCTGTGCAATTTGATGGTAATGCTAATACAATCAGTAATGTTGCTAGTACAGTACTAAATAAGGCTATTTATATATTACCGATAGAACTATACCTACCTGGAGGCTACAGGTACTGTGGTCCTAGGACTAAGTTAAAGGAGAGGTTAGCACGTAGGGATCCAGGAATTAACAACTTGGATGAGGCGTGCAAGGAATATAACATTGCTGAAGGAGAATAGGCAATCGGATTGGTAGTCTTTACTACCTATAACCCTATACCAAACGTAGAAGGTGGCGTTAACAATATATTTCAATACGGTGACCAAGTTGTGGATATTACCACTAGTACTTATGGAATTGACGTCATTACAAAATTGATAGAAGAAAAGATGAATGAATCAGACAAATTAAGTATTACAGTAAACAATAATACATTTAAAGTGGAAATCTATGGTGAGAATGTTATTGATTTTACAAAACCTGCTAGTATAGGATTCTTTTTAGGTTATTCACCCAAGGTTCTTGAACCCAATAAATGGTACGTGTCACACCAACCTGTCGACATTATTAAAGTTAACGTCATACGATTCGAATGTAACTTAGTGAGAAGTTCTTACTAAACGGTATTGAAGGACACGTAGTTAACGAGTTTTACCCGGGCGTACCTCCAGGATTTAATATTGTAGAAACACCGGGTAGCGTAATTTCTTTACCATTGTATGTAAAGGGACTTGAAAATGTAACACTAAGCTTTTGCGATCAAGATAATTAGTTGATAAAATTGAGGGACGAAAATGTGAGTATTAGGCTACCCTTGAAACAAAAATGATGGGTCTAGTTTTTAAGGAATTGGAAGTAGTACCAGTGGTCAGTCACCTCTTGCGCATGAAAGAGTTAACATCCAAAAACAAGGATTACTTAAAGTACCTGAGACTTCTAGTGGTAAATCATATTGGCCGTAAACAGTAGGGCTTAGTTTGATGAAAGCGTGACAGAGTACGAGTACCGTACTCACGCCCATTTTATATGTACAAAGTTTAATACAAATGATGAGGTACGTATTTCCCTCCAACGGCAAGATGGCTTTACATACCCCTGTAAAATTTACTTACATGTGATAGGCTAGGTAACAAAATCAGTTGGACAGACGGAAGATGCAACGTTAAAACTTATCAACAATGCTATAGCATTTCTTATGAATGAGATTAGATATGAAATTGAGGATCGGACAAAAATGTTGGAATAACATTCACTATTCGGAATTTAGTATCACTTACACCAGATGAGGAAACAAGGTTAGTAAATGCTGCTTGGTTTGGCAAAGGGTTGGCTAAGGTAACTAAGGACTTTTCTTTTGGAGTTCCCTTAAAATTTCTGACGGGCTTCTTTGAAGACTACAGACACATAGTGAACCAGAATCAGGAACAGAGTTTGCTCTTGTATTCAACTACTAAAAATGCTTTGTACAAAGAAAATGCTACTTCTGCATCTAATGATTTCCACCTTCCAATCGATAAAATTTACTGGCGGGTACCGCAAGTCAAGGTTTCCGATGAAATTAAACTCTATTGTCATAAAGATAACACTCTTTTATTTGTGTACCAATTTTAATTTAAAATGCATCGTTGGGTTTGCCATGGAAATATCTAAAATCGTTGTATTTTAAACTTTTTCTCTTTGTTTACACGTTTACGAGTAATTATACTTAAAAATTAAAAATGCCGCCATTTTGAAATTTGCAAGCTTCAAATAGTATTGTGGTAAATTTGAGGTAGTTAAGGTATTAAGGCATCTTCCTAGTTTCATACAAACATATCTATAGGTGTTTTAAATATCAACATTTTTGTAAAAAAAATAAAATGGTGGGTTATGGCAAAAAAATCTAAAATCATAAAAATGTCACTGCAAATTTACGATTTGTTTTCGTATGTATAACTACGTTCTACAGCTCTAAGTTTTTTGTTACACGCTGTAAAAATACAAAATGGTGGTTGTACGGTTACTGGAGGTGATTTGAAATTTTAAAATATGATATTATATCTTGTTTTTGACCCACAATCAATACCTAAAAAGATCCTTAGAGAGTTTAGGAACACCCTGAATGTATATACTCTGAGCTCTAAGGATCTTTTTAGGTATTGATTGTGGGTCAAAAACAAGATATAATATCATATTTCAAATTTTCAAATCGCCTCCGGTACCCATACAGCCGCCATTTTGTATTTTTACAAATTATTTTTATTTTTAAGACTATCTAATCTATGGAGTTCAAATTTGGTATAAATATGAATAAAAACATATCTTACTGAAATTGAAAAAAAATTGAAAACCTCTTTTCCTTTTTTAAAAAATGGAGACACTTTTAAAATTTTCATCCATTAGTTAGTTAGTTTAAAAGGGAATATGTAGTTGGTCAAGCCAACCCTTGCAACGAAGCCTAAGGCTTTTTGTGCCAATCCTGGTGCCTAATCGTCGTAAAGCTGACAACCCTTGACCAAGTCAAGGAGCTTCTTCACTAGATTAGTAGTTTCCCACTGTCCCAGAAGTGAGCCTTCAAAAAGTGCTCTTCTTCTGGCACCAAGGGCCTCACACTCCAGGACAATGTGTTCTGCCGACTCTTCGTCCTCCCCACAGAGGCGACAGATGGGATCCTCCGTGAAGAGTCCCACCGTTCTTAGATGCCTCCGGAATTTGCCGTGGCCGGTGATGAGTCCCACCACCAGCTTAACGTGCGGTTTACTTAACCCAAGAAGTGACTTTGTCAACTTCTGGGAGGGATTCTTGACAAGAACCTTGCCGAGTCTTTGCCCTGGGAACCGCCGCCATCTTTCCAGATGTCTGGCGCTGACCCAGTTTTTAATTGCTGTTTTAGCAGCTGCAATCGAAACGCCGCAGGCCGGCTCAGGACCAGTGAAGGGCTTGAAAGCACCCTCCCTAGCCAAGGCATCGGCCTGCTCGTTGCCTTCTAATCCCCTATGTCCTGGGATCCATTCCAGCAAGACCTGGTTTCTTGAGCCCAGGATGTTGAGGGACTCCACACATTCCCAGACTAGACCCGACGAGACCTTCCAGGAGTTAAGAGCCCCCAAGGCCGCCTGACTGTCTGAGAGGATGTGGATATATTTCCCGCAAACCCCTCTCTCGACCGCCTGGGCGGCACAATGAAGGATTGCAGTGACTTCAGCTTGGAAAACGGTGCCATACGCTCCCAGGCTCACGCTAGCGTTGGTCCTAGGGTCGCCAGTATAGACACCAAATCCAGCTTTGTTGTCCATTCTTGACCCGTCTGTGAACCATACAATTCAGTCGTGAGAAGAAACCGGGCTACTAACACCGTCCCAGTACTCCCTCGACCTGAAGTCCACAGTATAAGGTCTAGTGAAAAGGTACTTAGTCCCAATGAAGTCAGACTTCATTGAGAGTACCTCATCGTTTACTAGATTGGCCACTGAGGAGTGACCTGTACAGGACCCCCTCCAGTGGCCAGTTAGCTGAAGCCTATAAGCCGCCGCCCGAGCCTCCCCCATAATGAAGAGATCAAGGGGCGGCAGGTTGAGAAGAACCTCCAGTGCAATAGAAGGGGTCGACCTAAAGGCCCCTGTCATGCACATGCAGGCAAGTCTTTGTAGGCTAGAAAGCCTACCCCGGACAGTTACCTGATTGACCTTAGGCCACCAGATCAAAGCCCCGTAAGTAATTTGTGGTCTGATGACCGCTGTGTAAAGCCAGTGGCAGACATGGGGTGACAGGCCCCATGTGGAGCCCACGCAGCGCCTAGTGGTCACGAATAATTTCATCCATAATGACTATTGACAAATTAGGAAATACAAAAAAATCACAAGAATACATTTTTTCTACAAATTTAATTTGCAATCACAAAAAGTAACGTTGTATGAAATTGGATGACAAACAACCGAGATTTGAGTATTTTAGTATTCAATCATTAGGCTTCAATGTGTACAGCCATGGTGTCGTGCCACGCTAGTCAACCACAACAAAACATCAAGGATCTATTTTGATTACTTTAATCCCAAACACTACAATAAAATCATTTGTGACGTTATTGTAATGAAAATGCCTCTAGCAGGCAAGGAGGAAAATTGTGCAGATGATTTTGTTGTTATTAAATAAAAGAAAATAATTTTAACCTTAAGTAGTGCCCTAAAACCTAGAATTTTTGTAATTTCTTGGTTAGTAGGATTGTTGAAGGAGCTAGAATTATTAAAAAAATGTAATTTGCTGTAGTGCGCCAATCACGTTCTAATCGCCTTTTCTTTGCAATAAAATGAGAGAACGACATTTTAATACTAGTTTTTATGGGAAAATAAATTTAATGAAAGTTTCAATTTATAATCTTATGCTTTTTTAATTTTAATTGTTTTATGTCTAACCTGCTTTGCATCACAGAGAAATTGTACAATAATTCTAGTTTTGAGGGTTAAAATTAATTTTTAATATCAACTAAAATTACCTGCAATTTCTTTCCTGTTGCCTGCTAGGGGCATTGTCATACAATAATGTCACAAATCAATTTATTGTAGTGTTTTGGATTAAAGTAATCAAAATAGATCACTGATGTATTGTTAGGATCATGGTTGACCCGCGTGGCACGACACCATGGCTGTACAAATTGACTAAATACAAACATTCTCAAATCTCAGTAGTTTGTCATCAGATTTTATACAAGGTTACTATTTTGGATTGCAAATGAAATTTGTATTCCTAACTTTTCAATAGTTATTAAGGATAAAAAATGTCTAAGTGTTGCCATTTGAAAAAAAAAAAAAACCATTTGAAAATAATTAAAATTGGTTTTTTTTATTTTTACTAATGTGCATACCAAATTTGAATCGCATAGGTTAAATAGTTTAAAAAATAAAAAATAACTAGTAAAAAATACAAAATGGTGATTTAGATTTTTTAAATATGATATTAAGTCTTCATTCTTCAAGCTCGATTCTTACTGGATGGATATATAATTTAATGTTCTAAGATTAACAAACACTCCAGTAAATAAATTTTAATTGTGTAAGGCCTTTCCGTAACAAAGTTACCATCTTCAGACAACTAAACTATAACCTGGTTATAATTTAGTTGTTTGAAGATGGTAACTTTGTTATCGAAAGGCCTTACACAATTAAAATTTATTTACTGGAGTATTTGTTAATCTTATAACATTAAATTATATTAAGTCTTGTTTATGACTCACCATCAATACCTTAAAAGATCCTCAGAGAGTTCAGTGACACCCTCTATATATATATATATATATACAAATTATTCTTAGATATGTGACACCGACACAACTATTGCGTCTTTTAAAGTGAATAAGAATGATTATATGAGTGTAGGATGAGAGTGTATGTTTAGTGTAATCTGGTTACTAACTGATTTCGAATGATGCTCATAAAGGACCATTTATTAGTAGCCCCAATAGGTTGGAAAACTAAGGGATTCAGCTTACGTGGAATCCGAACATGGTAGTATTTGTGTGATTTTCAGCTAGTTGACACAACTTATACTCAGTTTTCTCCCCTACAAGACCTAGTCCTAATTATGCTATTTCAGCTCTAGGTACTAATTCGTCCGTTAATGTAATGATGCGGCTACACAATGCTCTTCCTTGACATGTGGATCTGCTGTCGTCGTCCAGTGAAATTATTAATCAATAAATAATATATTTATTTATTGTTAATGTTGTGTTTTCATTGCATGTTGAATAATGTTATTTTACTGTTTTGTTATTTTAATTGTTGTGTTGTTGTTTCAATTTATACATGTTTATTATTATTATTATTTAAGCGCTTTTTGAGTTGTAACAATTATCTTAGATATTGTTTGATATGTCTAATTGTTGTTATTTAGTAAATACTCTCCAGTTTAGGATATATGCTTAGGGGGTGGGAAAATAACTTGCACTTTGGGGAATAGTAAAGGTATGTAAATATTTAATTTGTTTGTATATTGCTATTTATATGTACTATTTATTTAGGATACCTATTTGTTATTTGCTTGTTGTCAGTTGTTAAATGTTTATTTACAATGCTTGCTTGTTATCTAGCATATTGTTAATTTAATATTAGTGCTACAATTTAATTGGACGTTACTATCTGTTTTGTAGCAATACAAATTGTATAAATAAATAAATAAAACATCCAGATACTGAATACCACCCAACACGGACACCCCAGTCTTCTCTAGTAGTGTCTCGGCCGATAGTTACTATTGTGTGAACATCATGTTGGTATTAAGAGAACTGAGCATATAACCTATCGCCTACAATCTCCACAACACTTTGTCCCCAAGAAGATGGGTTACAGCACTGCGCTATTAACCTATCCTATTATCGACAGTAGGATAATAGTAGGATAGTGCGGTCAGTTACATCCTGTTGGCACTTCTGGATGTTAAAGGTGGGGCTCTCATACATAAACTACGTCTTTACTGATGGTTAACTTTAAATCATCAGTTATCCGTGTTTGCTAATTATTTAAGTCCGTATGAATTGGGAAAATGTATAGGTAATAGTATTGAAAAAGAAGTTAACAACTTTATCCATCAAACTGTCAACGACACAGTGGAAAGTCTCAACTTTGTAGTGGAAACAATCAACAAAGATTTGGTTCATATAAAATAAAATTGACTGTCCAAATTACACCTAGAATAAGAGATTAAGAGATGAAGGAATATTTGTATTACCAAAAATATCCAGCTTTTGTAATTTACATGCCATAATAGCAGTATGTTTTGAAATAATCCATTTTTATATTTATTTTCTATTGTACGGTTTTATATCCATCAAAAACACAATTTTATTTTTATAAAAAAATCAATAAAAGTAATATTTAAGCTTAGTTAATCTGAGCCTGTAAAAGAATAATTTCCTCAGTGAGGTATTTTTACAGGCTTTAAGTATATCTAGAAATTGTTTCTCCATAAATTAAGGTTCCGCCTTGAAGAACTTGGTAAAATACAAAACTATAACAAGAGACATAAAAGAAACCAATTTTCTTTCGATATAAAAAAGTTTAGAAAAATATACCGGTAATTATATAGAACAGGGGCCTTGTTGATTTTTTAACTGAATATTTTTTCGTAGTAGATAGGCTACGTAACGTAACTAAGAAACAAGAATACGATTTAAAAAAAAAAATTTTCGGCGGAGGAAAAGCCGGGAAAATTAAGTAAATAAGGAAAAAAGGAAAGTTAATTTCCTTTTGTAAACATAGTGGTGTGGATACACAAATTGTGTAGAATTTCGCCTTGATCACAAATAAGGCCAGTTTTAGGTACATTAGAGTCAGAAATATGCCGGTTTCAGTAAGGTTGTCTTTCCATCAGATAGGCCTCGATTGGGTATTATAATATTAGGTTTGGATTTGTAAGGTTAGGTAGGTTACATTTATTTAGGTTAGTTTTGGTTAGGTTAGTTTTGGTTAGGTTAGGTTTTAAGAGGTTAGGCTGATTTTTAACAGATTATTGCTAACCTAACATAATAAAACCTATCTTAACCTAACTGAAAAATGTTAACCCAACTAAACCAAACATAATGTATCCTATCCAAACCCAACATAACCTAACCAAACCTAACTTAACCTAACCTAACAACACCCAACCTTGACCTATGAAAAAAAACATAGGTACTCGTACATTTCCTACTCTAACAGTAATAACGTGCCGATTGGAAAAACCATGCCACATTTGTGATCATAACGACATTCCGCACAATTTCAGTACCCACATCGCTATATTCATGAGATGAACATTTTTCGACCTTACTCACCTTCGTAATTTTTCTGGCTTTTCCACTGAATCCATTTTATATCTTACACTTTTATGTGATTTAAACACCCATAATTTAGTTATAAATAAATCGTGTTCTAACTTTAAATTACAATACTGAAAAACATAATCAGTTGAACTTTTTAAAATTCTTTGCTAACGAGCAAACCAGTGATGTATGTGTTTATTTTTCTGTATTTATATTGAATTTTGATGTGATTTTAGAATGGAAATAAAAAGATTTTCTTTTATGGGCTAAAACTGACCATAGATATTTAAAACATTATAAAATAGGAAAAGAAATTAACCAAGAATAAGAACAGAAACAACACAATTTTATTAGAACAAACACGCTTCCTCTAATTTAAAATAAATATATAGAAAGTGTCTAGAAAATACACTTTGGATCTATAGGTTTACTCCATAGACCTATCTCCATTTAACAACTGAATAAAAAAACAGTAGGCCTATTAAACTCCATGTTAAAGAGCGGTCTGAAGCAATTCAGTACCTGAGCGAACTCTAAATGATTCTTGCCTGTCGGACCCGTGGATACCAAAGTATTTACTGTGCACCCTCATTTGTTTTATCTTTATTGTATTTAAAATTATAAAAAAGATTTTTTATGTATAACATTTATGTATTATTTATAATACATAAGTATATGTATTATGTATAAAATGTATAAAATTATAAGATTTATGTATATCAGTACTAATTATTTCTAATACTGAATATCTTTACAAAATATAGTATATTAGTTGATTGGAAAATTTGTTTGCAAGCTGGAAAAGAAATAAAATTAACATAACTATACATCATCAGTTCTAACTTTACCTCTGAGGGGAGCACAACATGGCAACATTGTATATCTTAAGCGCTTGGCTACTTCCTGTCCCACGGCTAATTTGTTTGCGGTCTAGATGAATTATAACTAGGGCCTAATAGTTTTTATAAGTTCAAATTGCCCGATTGATTTTGTTTTTTGATATTTGTAAACAGTCAAAAAAAGTACTTCCCAGTTAAACACCACAAAGACTTTAATTTCCTTAAAAAAAATAAATTTGTACCTTCCTAAATTCTTCGCAATTGTGAGTCACTGGATGTTAAATTTAGAGAAGGACTGTGGCTGTCTGTATGCGACGTTGCCTATCTCGATTTTACAGCTTAGCCTGCAAACCTCAGAGGTAAAGTTAAAACGGCTGGACTATAGTACCAAAAAAAGGGGAGAATAGAACATCGGAAATACTAATGACTTCCCAAACATTACTAACGAAAAACACCTGATCAGAATTATAATATTATTACACAAACTACTGTATAATTCTGCTCGCTTCGCTCATTGGAAATCTCACCCCCAAACCCAAGGGTGTAGTGCACTCTATGTTGAAGTAATGTTTGCATTCTTCATTATCGTGGTTTTGTTTTAAATAAACTCATATTTACTATTCATTATTAAGACGCTGCTCGTAGCAATATGAGGAGCGAATGAGTGTGATAGTAAACGAGTGTAGTTATTGTAACTAACAAAGGTCGACTCTTCCTTGGACCTACAGATTTACGTGGAAACTGTACCAAGTAGCATTTGTATAATTTTCAGCTAATTGACAAGCCTGATGCTCAGTTCCCTACACAATGTCTTGACACTGGTTATCTCTCGTTATGTCCTCGTCTATGGCAACCGTTGAGCTGACGCCGTTAGATATAAGAGGACGAAGGATAGAACCTAGTGCCTGCAGTCTCCACTTCACCCCCAAGTAGCTGGGTTATAGGCACTGCATCACAAGATATATATTGTTGTTTGAAAGTTAATGTTTTGCATTTGATTGTTTATGATTGATGGAAAATTGTTGGTTTTTTGAAATAATTTTCTACCAATCAAAATGTTTAAGGTTTCCCACATAAAGGCATACGTCCACAGACGAAAACGTTTATTCTTATACACCAGTGACACACCCATTATAATAGTTATATAATTCAGCCCTACAAAAATGATACGTAAGATTGTAATTTGTTTTTACAGGCGGATTGTTCAAAAATCCAAGAGCTTCCCAATTTAACATTTTTGATCAGTAACAAGGAATTTGTACTACAGCCTGAAGAATATATAAAGGTACGTTATTAGTTTTCATCCCCATGTCTTTATAATGAATAACATTAGACTCTTTTATTTAATGTTACTACAATTCAAAAAGTTTTCAAGGATTCTGTTGTCAATAATTTCATTAAGTTTTGGTCGGTTTCGTCAGATATTTATAGTTTAACTAGGCTGCAAGTACAATACAATATATATACAGATGTCTTTATTTGTACAGATTCCTTTGTAAACACCTTGTGTCTAAGGATATACTGGTCCTAGAGAAATAAAGAAGTATTAACAACAGATCGCCTCATTATCTTTTTTTAATTTTCTTATTAGAGCTTTTACCTACTTCACCAAATACTCATTTACTGTGCAAATTAATTTATTCTTCAATAATTCCTTGTTTTGTCTAACCAAAGTATGAAATACTTCAAATATCTAATAAATACGTAAGTTTTTGTATATTTATATTCTTGAGATGTACTAAACTTAAGACAGGGAAACAAATTTAAGAACAATAAATAATTTTAACGTGATTATGATAAAAGTTGAAAAGCTTTTGCTATCCTAAATGTTATATTAAATTAATCACCTCAAAATTCAAAATAATCAAAATTATTACTAAACACATATAAATAAAAAGGTTTAAAGATGTAGACAAACCCACAATAAATGTGTATAAACTAGTTCACATTAGGGCTACTATTTTAATAAAATCAACGATAAATATAATAAAGTACCCTTTTATTCATTTTTTTATAAAAAATATATGACTAGTTTCGGCTCTTAGGCCATTTTCTTTACTATAAGCCATAAATATACTTTATTATATTTATCGTTGATTTTACCACAATAAATGATTTAATACAAAAGCCTTAATGGAGGATTTTATAATAAGTCTATTCCCCAATACGAATAAAACACTGTAGTTGCAACTATAGGTTCCTTATTTTAAAATAAAATGCCTGAAGTATGATAATATATAAATACTAAAAACATGTTGTTCGCTATTAAAGAAGTGCTTTTCTTCAATTAGTTCGGTTTTTACTCATATTTGTAACGCAAGTATTAGTTTTGCAATATTTCCAAAACCACTGAAAGTGAGTAAAGTAGTTCCATTGTTCAAAGGTGGAAGCAAACATATCTCGGAAAACTATAGGCCGATATCGATTCTTTCCTCGTTTTCTAAGGTTCTTGAAACAATAATATGCCAGCAACTAGAAACTTTCTTAGAAAAAAATAATATTCTTTCCATTAAGCAGTATGGTTTCCGCAAAGGAAAATCAGTTTCATCAGCAATTTTCAGTTTGATAAATGACCTCACTCAGTCCTTGGATATTGGACACCATTCTCTTGGTGTTTTTTGTGACTTAAGTAAGGCTTTTGACTCTGTGAATCACAATATCCTTATCAGAAAACTTGAAAAATATGGTGTGAGAGGACATGCACTAAAATTGTTTCATTCGTATTTAACTGATCAGAGTCAAACAGTTGAAATCCATCTAGGTAGCCAAAAAATTCATTCCTCTTATAAACCCATCGTGACTGGAGTACCCCAGGGTTCTATTTTAGGCCCAATACTATTTTTAATATATATTAACGATCTTCCAAAAATTTCACCAGAACTTAATATTGTCATGTTTGCTGATGATTGCTCCAATTGTGTTTCTAAAGAATCTCAAACCTCTGTTGTATCTACCACTAATAATCTTCTTGACGCCCTTCATAAATGGTTTTCTGCAAACAAACTCAAATTAAACATCAGCAAAACTAATTTCATCCAATTTCATCTGGGTAGCTCCAAAAAGACACATTACCAAGGACAAATCAGATTGGGCTGTGAAGAAGCAAAACAGAAATCATCTGTCAAATTCCTTGGTGTTCATATTGATGAGAGGCTAAATTGGAACATCCATGTTGATCAGGTTTGTAAGAGACTACGCAACATGTGCTACGCTCTCAGCCACTTAGCTAAGGTGTGCAGCCCTGAGATTTTAAGGACTGTATATTTCTCTCATGCTGAATCGATTATGCGTTACGGGATTATTTTCTGGGGTCTATCAAGTTTATCAAATTTCACAAGAGTGTTTGCCCTTCAAAAATGGTGTGTGAGAGCCATAGCAGGGCGAGCAAGACTGAACTCTTGCAAGCCACTTTTTTGTGAACTCCGAATTCTATCTTTGGCTGGCCTGATTGGTTATGAGGCATGTATTTTTGTCAAGAAACACCCAAATATTTTTGTTGAAAATGGTACATTTCATCAATATCCCATTCGGACTAGAGAGATGTTGACAGTATTGAAGCACAACACAACTTTGTTTGAAAAAGGGCCTTACTATGTTTGCACTACTGTATACAACAAACTGCCATTGAATATTAGAGATGAGAGATCATTCTCAGTTTTTAAATCTAAAGTTAAACATTATTTCTTGGACAAGTGTTATTATAAATTTAGTGATTTATTGTAACACTATTTTAATTTTAATTTAGTTTTAATTTAATTTAGTATTATACATATTTTTAGAATAGACGTGTTTGTACAAATATAAAATGTTTCAAACGAATAAAGATGAATAATAATGTTGACAGTCAGCTGTGTTTTGCCCTAGGTTTACTCAGATAACCAAGGCAGAACTATATGTGAAAGTACTTTGGTAGGAAGTAATGATCCGTCGATGTTCATCCTAGGAGATGTGTTTATGCGCAAATACTACACTGTGTTTGACCTGGGCAACAGCCGAGTTGGATTTGCTCTCGCCAAGTGATATCCGATTTTTCAATAATTATTGTTATTACACGATTATTTAGAATACAATAATATATCAATAATAATATAACAATACAACAAATACAAACATATCCTACTATTTAATTTATTTTCACCCCTTTATATAAAACAAGTAAACAGTTATGTTAGAAACGTAGAAGTGCACATTTCAAAGTTACATTAAAATTTTATATTTTGGATTATTTTAACGTTGTCAAATTTGGAATATCCAACAATCATTTCTTAGAGACTTGCGAAAAGGTCACTGTAAAAATATTCAAGATGTTCCAACAAATCCTATTCACTGATTAATAATTCTTAAAAGGTAAGGACAATTCTTTTTGAAATATAAAAACTATTATTGGCATCTTGGCAAGCTTCCTTGCTTTAAAATATAAGTTGAAAAGCAAACACCACTTCGTAAATCTTTCAACTAGTGTCATAAAACCTTCCTCCTTCGAGAGGAATATGAGAAGAGGAAATCATGCGCCTCTTCAAACAGATTATTGTAATCAGCAACCTTTGAACAACGTTCTTCTTCACGTTCAGTGACCTTTTTTGAGAGAGTCATTTTAAAAATATTAGGCCTAAACCTGTCTACAGTTAAAATTGATGTTAATGTTTTATTTTTTTCACGTCATGTTCTGGTATAATACCACCTCCAGGTAAATACAAAAAGATAATAGTCTTATAAACTAAAAACACATTATTTTTTCTGAGCATACCTCTCAGCCCCACGAATCGAACAAATGAAATCAAAATTCAATTCAATTACATTTATTTTGCAAGCGCAAATAAACATTTCTGCATTCCACATGTAAACCGTCTAGAACTATGATAATTTGTGGAAAACTATTATATACTACTAAATAATTTCGTAGTGACATATTATACAAACTATTATTAATAAATTTGAAAAGTATAACAATATTTAGAATTGGTTAATTTATCAAACAACACAGACGAACATTTTCTTACTCTGCAAAAAATTGAGAGAGAGAGAGAGAGAGAGAGAGAGAGAGAGAGAGAGAGAGAGAGAGAGAGAGAGAGAGAGAGAGAGAGAGAGAGAGAGAGAGAGAGAGAGAGAGAGAGAGAGAGAGAGAGAGAGAGAGAGAGAGAGAGAGAGAGGGAGGGAGAGAGAGAGAGAGAGAGAGAGAGAGAGAGAGAGAGAGAGAGAGAGAGAGAGAGAGAGAGAGAGAGAGAGAGAGAGAGAGAGAGAGAGAGAGAGAGAGAGAGAGAGAGAGAGAGAGAGAGAGAGAGAGAGAGAGAGAGAGAGAGAGAGAGAGAGAGAGAGAGAGAGAGAGAGAGAGAGAGAGAGAGAGAGAGAGAGAGAGAGAGAGAGAGAGAGAGAGAGAGAGAGAGAGAGAGAGAGAGAGAGAGAGAGAGAGAGAGAGAGAGAGAGAGAGAGAGAGAGAGAGAGAGAGAGAGAGAGAGAGAGAGAGAGAGAGAGAGAGAGAGAGAGAGAGAGAGAGAGAGAGAGAGAGAGAGAGAGAGAGAGAGAGAGAGAGAGAGAGAGAGAGAGAGAGAGAGAGAGAGAGAGAGAGAGAAGAGAGAGAGAGAGAGAGAGAGAGAGAGAGAGAGAGAGAGAGAGAGAGAGAGAGAGAGAGAGAGAGAGAGAGAGAGAGAGAGAGAGAGAGAGAGTAAAAATGTGTTTATTAATATGTAGTGTACAAATCAATACATTATAAAAAATTATTACAATTTTTTGTTTACACCATACAAATAATTTTAGGTAAGAAACAAAACAAATATGAAGCTATCTCTAACATAGATATTTTAGTTTGCCTCCAGGTGGCTTTTATACTAAACTGGCCATATTTTTTAATTTAACAATAATTATGCATTTGAATAATGTTTTATACTAGTATTTTTTCTAGTAATTACAATGTAATTATTAGACAAGAAAGAATAATAAATACAATAATGTGTTCCTAAAAATCTCTCTCCTGTAAGTTACTTTATATTGTATATTATTGAACCAAATACTCTAGTTAAATGTAACAGTTTAATAGGACCATTGAATCAAGCCATGTACATGGCCATTATTCATACTTCAAGAGAACAGCTGTTCTTGGTGTTGGTTTATACCATGAAAACTATACATTTTAACTCCATACTTTCAATTATAATAGTCTTCATATAACAGTCTAAAGTTTATAAATTTAGTTTTTTACAATCTTTGAATTGAGGACTAATATATGTAAGTTTTTAAGTAAATAAGTAAGGTATAAAATAAATGCCTAAAACATTTTAAAAACATATACTTATAATATACATGTTTTTAGTTAAAACATTGACCGTCCCTAATTTTGTTCATGAACTAAACAGAAACACTTCTTGTACCGACGGCAAAACAGAAGAGAGGGCTGGTCACGTTTTCAATTGAAATCCCATGAAGGAAGCCTCTCTATCATTAAAAGTGTGAAAACAACAACACACTGGCCTCGATTATAGTATTAGCGTGGCCTTATGCCAGTATTTTCTTTAATGTTTTTTGTGTTTGGATCCAAAATTGTCCAGAAAGATTAATATTAATGGTACGCAAATTACTAGATTGTAAGACGTGATAGGAAGGGGAATTATGAGGTCCACTGTCGCTTGAATATTTCTAGAGTTTAGTGTGTATTGCATATTGCATGTATATGAAACCCGTACTTCTGCATTAATGTTGAGCATTTTAAGTGTTTTTTTTTTTACACTTTTTATTGTTATTTTAAAATAAATTCATAATCATAATAGTATATAGCTCTATTACATTTATTTATTTTCAACTTGAAGCTGTAACCAACCTTAATTATCTATGTTTTTGTTGACTTAGAGCCGATCTAGGACACATAGGCCTATTATATATCCATATTTAATATGTATAAGTATCTTTTAGTTTTGTTGTCATGATGTGATTGTTGGTATGATTGTAGTATGAATGGTGTGAATGGTTCCTCCGTACTGTTGTGGCGTACGCTACCGGTCGCGTTGTACAGGTGGTGTCTCACTCGCTCGCCGTGATACCTGCCACTCCTTCCACCCTGCAAACACACTTTCGCATCCCCTTCTCAACTTCTCTGCCAAATTCTCGCCCCTTTTTCAGATAATCTCAAGGCAGTTCACGATAATGCTCAATTCCTCTTCTGTCATATTGACGAATTTATGACAGTATTTTAATCGTCTCTTTTTGATATCATATTAATTTATGATACTTGGATTAAGCCTTTGCATAGTGACAAAAGTGTCGATCTATTTGGTTACAGTTTATTTAGAAATGACCACCTTGACAAAGGAGGTGGTGGTGTAGCCATTTACGTCAAGTCTCACCTCTTTTGTAAAATTAAATTTTCTTCAAACACTTCAATTCCAGGAGGACCTAAATTTATGTTTATTGACGTTAATAAAAATGGAACACACGTTTTAGTTGGTGTTAGTTTCCGGACACTAAATATAGGATACTTAGCTGATTTTGAACATATTCTTCTCGACCTTATGGCTCGGTACAGGCATGTAATTGTCATGGGAAACTTCAATATCGATTTGGTGGGTCAAATTACTTACAACAAAACATTTTTGACAACTATGTTTGACTCCAGTGAAATGAAAATAATACCACTTCAGCCCACCCACCACATTGTGACTGGTGATACCTGGTAGGATATTATTGCCGTTACCGACCTCACCCATGTCACTCACCATGGACAACATCCTGCTCCTGGCCTATCTAAGCATGATCTCATCTTCTGTTCCTACAAGCTTCAGCCTCCTAAATCCAACCCTAAATATTCAACATAGAAATTATAAAGCCATGGATTTTGAAGAATTTCTTTTCGATTTGAATGTAACTCAGTGGGACGATATACTTTTTTCCTCTGACGTTGATACCATGGTACAGGCATTTAATAACATCTTAATTACCTTGTATGACAAGCATGCTCCTTTGATCATGAAAAGAGCTACAAAGAAGCCTGCTCCTTGGCTTACTGATGATATTCGACGCCTTCAAAAAACATGAGATCTATTGTTTACAAGAGCGAAACGCTCAAAGTTACCTGAGGACTGGCTATCCTATAAACGTCTTAGAAATAGTACTCAACAACAAATACGTAATAAAAAAGCTAGGTACTACTATAGATCCTTTGCTGGTCTCCACCAATCATCTAGAAAATTATGGTCCAAAGTCAAAGAAATGGGACTTGGCAAACCCATGGTTGAAAAAACCTATCAACATCGATTTCAATATAATCAATGATTATTTCGTAAATATACAGGTGGATCAGTTACGAGTCCCTGCTTTTATCGACCAACTTCATAGATTGCCCTTACCTCATTTTGAGGAGCAGTTTTCCTTTTCATCTGTAACGGAGGCTAATGTGTGTAGAGCAGTCATGAAAACTACAAGTAATGCAGTCGGGGCCGATAATATTCCCATTAAATTAATCAAAGATACTTTGCCTGTCACACTCCCCATAGTTACATTGATTTTTAATAGGTCTTCCACTTTTCCAAACATTTGGAAAAGTGCTATAGTACGCCCACTTCATAAATGCTCCTCTCCCCTGTCACCTTCTGATTTCAGACCTATTAATATCCTTCCAGCATTATCCAAGTGCCTTGAAAGAGTAGCACATGAGCTGCTATCATCATTTATAGAACGTAACAATATTCTGTCCAATTTTCAATCAGGATTCAGACCACAACACAGTACCACATCTACACTTCTAAAAATAGCTGACAATATTCGTCGTGCCATGGACAGTAGGCAATTGACACTCTTAACTTTATTTAATTTTTCTAAGGCCTTCGACTGCGTTGTTCACCCTCTCCTCTTACTTAAGTTGAAGAGGATTGGATTTTCTTGTGGTAGTGTTGACTGGGTGAGGTCATATATATCTGACCGTAGACAGTGTGTGAAAGCTGGTAATGGTGCTTCACACTGGAGATCTGTTACTAGAGGTGTATCTCAGGGTACAGTGCTAGAGCCACTTTTCTTCTCTCGTTATATCAATGGCATAATTAATGTAATTTTAAACTCTAAATGTCGCTTGAAAGCAGATGGCTTGCAGATTTATCACCACTTTTCAATTACTGCACATGATCCTTAAGGAGCACGGTGAGGCAACGATCATGACTGTCTCCAGCCAGGAATGGTATGCTTATATTGCGGAATGGTATGCTTATTTTGTTGCTAGGTCTATTTCATTTTGACTGTTTTATCTCTGGTTTACGAGTTGTCTTATTGTGTTTCTTTTTTCTCTTACTAGTAAGTGTAATAAAAGCGTTTTGTTCGGGTTCAAAAAATCTGTCTAGGAGCGTAAGCGCTTCATATCTATTTTTAATACTAATAGTACAGTGAGGTTCATTAAATATTTTCACAGATCGAGTGAGTATTTCTTAGTGTTTTAACTCTTCTTCCAAACATCCAATTGAATTTATCATACTTGCAGATTCTTCTTGAAGAATTTTGGAACGATTTCAGGTGGTAGATAGGTTGCTGATATTTTGTTGCAGGTCTTTTATTTGATTCCGTGCATTCACAGCTCACATTTAAGCACCTCGTTACTACGATTTGCTTGATTCAAGGTTTCGTTAATTTGTTTTGAAAAGTTCATCCGTGTACTCCATAAGACGCTGGTCAGATTCAACGGAGTGACCTAGATTTGTTTTTACTTGGACACGGAGCGTAACTATTTCTTTTCTTAACTCGGCAATCTCGTCCTGAAGGTTATGTAGCAAAATGGATAACTGAGATGATGGTTATTGTCAGTTTTGTGCGAAGTGTCTGTTGCAGGAGAAGAAACAGTCGTCTGGCGTGGAGTAGTAGTAGTGGTTTCTGGTCTGCTAAGGTTAACGTTAGACCGTGCTGAGCCTATCCCGAGACTTACGGATGATGGTTATCGTCAGTTTTGTGCGAAGTGTCTGCTGCAGGAGAAGAAACAGTCGTCTGGCGTTGAGTAGTAGTAGCGGTTTCTGGTCTGCTAAGGTTAACGTTAGACCGTGCTGAGCCTATCCCGAGACTTACGGATCGTGTCTTTGGCCAGGGAGGATTGTGGCGTGTCTGAGGATGTATCAAAGATGGGAGCGCCAACTTCAGCTACAAGAGTGTCTTGACTGCGTTGGGGAATTTGGAGTACAATTTCTCATTGTCACGAGATTTGGTCCAGTATGGGATTCGTCAGCTGAATAGATAATAGTGTTTTCTCCATTGGTTCTTACTAACGCCTTGCACGTCTTTCCCAAACAACTCCAGACATCACCGTTTTTAACTGAGTAGCATTCTCTGTACGAACTATTATTGAATAAAATCCTATCCTTACCATTTTTAACCACTTACAGTACGAAAGACATAATAAAATAGAATGCCTATCCTAGAAGCGCTAAAACCATTATGAAATAATAAATACAATCCTGGTGTTTCAATTACCTTGGAGTTATATGGATATCGCCTGCAATGTAGCACCATCGATGTACAGTATAAACAAATGGATCGCGCGCTGTGTGGTAGGACAACGGTCCGGCACCAAGCAGCTACCCCCACCACCATCCAGTCATATGGCACTTTATGAGTTTTAAAGGCTTTTGAATCATGTAATAGTATGTTTTGGGGCAATTAAAACTACACATCACTCGTTATTACCTTATCTAATAAGTTTTATATATTAGCGAGCAGCTTTAGTTCCATTACATTAGTTCCAAACTTTTATCGAATTCCAGGTTATTTTCATAACTTGAAACAGGTGCTTTAAGTTTAACATTTACAATATATTACAGTCTTTAATTTGTTTTTTTCATTTTTTTTATACACTATAGGCCTACTCATTACATCAATTCTTGAAAGTACAGTAGTAATTACTTTAATATTATCCTATAAATTATCAAAAACAAACAACTTTAATTTAAAAAACTGAATCAGCTTAATTAGATCCGCTTGTGTAAACAATCATGTAATTAATTACCAATTAAGTCAAAATAAATCAAATAATATAATTATTTCACTCATAAATGAATTTATGAAATACAGCTGTGAACAAAGCATTTTCTATAAAAGAGGTAGACAGGTAGTAAATCAAAATGACAGAGATATAATGAAGATTATAATGAGAATCTTATTAAAAATACTAGACTGACTGTTCAATACAATAATACTATTATTAGTTTTATTAGCTAGGCATCGAAATCCCGATTATACATCTTCTCCCTTTTGTTACGATAAATAGTATAACTAAATTTTTAACAATAAAATACTATAACACTTTAGTTAGTTAATGTCTCTTTAGTTGTGCTTTTTAGAAATTCGAGAAAAGCATATTCTTCCACAAATATGGCATACAATGATCTCTATATCAGCAGATGCTTTCTGTCTCAAGTTTCGTTTAGTTGATTCTGGCTTTTTTTTCCATTCTGCTCTATGTGTGGCTAGTAATTTCCAATTTTCATATATGATCAGATTTCTTACAGTAGTTAACAAATTGTCTTTATATCTCTTCTTAGGACAACCTACTGCTCTTTTTTCTTCCAGAAGTGCACTATATAACACATACTTTGGTAGACGTGTATAATCCATTTGGAGAACATGTTCTGTCAATCTTAACTGATTTTCAGTTACTTCTTTTTCTATACTTCAGTTTGCTTATCTTAAAGACTTCTTCGTTGGATTTGTAGTCAAACCATTTTATTTTTAATAAATTTCTGAGGATTTCTGATGAAAATGTTGAAGATTCTTTAGTTGTTTTCGGTATAACACCCAAGACTCACATCCATATTAAGATATAGGTAAAATCATCGCCTTGTAAACTTTGCATTTAACACGACAATTTATATTCGTATTTTGCAAAACTCGTTTATTCAATTTTAATAAAGATGGACTAGTATTTAGTATTCTGTGCTGTAATTCAGAGTACGAATTAGCATCTTTAGATATGTAGATTCCCAAGTAATTAAAATGTTCAATTTGATTGTTGTCAATAATTGTTATACAGTATTAATTGTATTTGGAGTTCCTTATTAATGCTACATCAATACCTATAGGTGGGGTGAACCTTCCTCGGAGGGAATGAACATTTTTGGATCGGTTTCGAACTGGCGTGGGTAGATGTAACTACTAGAAGTGTAAATGGGGATTGACACTAGATCAGTCGTGTGATTGCGGGTATTCTATCAAAACAATGGATCACATAATTACAGAGTGTCCTTTGCGTCCTTTCAAGGAGGAATTGGCTAGTATAAACAGAATAAGTGTGACACAGGTCGTAAATGGCTCCATGGATTGGTTTTAGCTTTTTTATTTTATGGATTTTATGTATCACTTTTATTTTATATTATATATTGCATGATTTTTTTATCTTTTTTATGATTTTTTTATTCAAATACTGTATATATCACAGCTTACAGGAAAAATTACTTAATGGTAGCTGACAAAAAAACCATACGTTATATATTAGAAATCGTGTTGTATATTATGAATTAATAATTTTTATTTATTAATATTTACCTTAAGTAAAGTGTAATTTTCAGAAAAAATGTTTAAAATTCTCTGAAATTTTTCAGCTCAATGTGCATGTAAAACAAGATCATCAGCATATTGTAGTTAGGTTATAAAATTTATACGACTGTTATTTTTCGATTTTAGCCTATGAAGATCACTCAAACTTCCTTCTAATCTGTAAAGTATACCTATAATACTAGAATTTGAATATTATAGTTAAATTAATTTAAAAACTGAATGATAACAATTTTCTAATCCATCCCAAGTTAGCCATACTCTAAACAATACAATTTTAATATGGGGAAAATCAAAGAAACGTGCCCAAACTATATCTAAGCTCAAACTATAGTCAGTACATGAGCAGTACATATAGTACTGAGTATATGTACATTAACATTTATCAGGATTTAATATTATTATTTAATTCCTGAATTCCCTTGGGGGACGTAGGGCTGCAACAAATGCCTTTCATCGCACCCGATCCTGTGCCAGCTGCTTTACTTCTTCCCAACTCTTGCCTTCCTCTCCAATCTCCCTCTCGACTGACCTCCTCCAAGTTATCTTCGGTCTTCCTCTCTTTCTACTTCCTTGGGGATTCCAATCTAGGGCTTGTCGGCTGATGTTGTTAATGGGCCTTCTTAGTGTATGGCCTATCCACCCAAACTTCCTCTTCTTAATGGTATCACCAATAGGATTTTCATTTGCTCTTCGCATCAATTCCTCGTTTGAAATTCTATCTGGCCAGTATATGTTAAAGATTCTTCGGAGACACTTATTTATGAAGACTTGCAGTTTACTTGTTACTGCTTTAGTGACTTTCCATGTCTGGCAGCCATATAGAAGGATCGACTTTACATTGGTTTCAAAAATCCTTAATTTTGTCTTTCTTCTTATTTGACTTGATCGCCAAACTGGTGCAAGTTGGGCAAATGCTCCTTTGGCCTTCCTAATCCTACTGGTTACATCTTCATCAGTTCCACCCGTCTTAGAAACAATGCTTCCCAGGTATTGGAATTGTTCCACTTGCTCAATAAGTTTGTTATTCACCACCAGCGGCTGATTATTTCTATTATTTATCCTCATTTCTTTTGTTTTTTCAAAATTTATTTTTAGGCCAACTTTTTCTCCTTTGTTATGAAGGTCTTCAAGCTTTCCTTTCATGTCATTCAGTGTTTAAGACATTATGCATAGATCGTCCGCAAAATCTATGTCCTCCAGTCTATCCATCAGTCCCCACTGTATACCCCTGGGCCTACTTACAACTTGTTTCATTATGCTATCTAAAACCATAAGAAATAGTATTGGTGAAAGCAAACAGCCTTGCCTTACTCCAGTTCCAATTTCAAATGGACAGGATAATTTACCCTCGTGTACTACCTGGCATCTGTAATTTCTATATATTTCTTTTATGAGGTTAATGATTTTTTTAGGCACACCCGCTTCAGATAACGCTTTCCAAATGGATTCTCTACTGATGGAGTCAAAAGCCTTTTCAAAATCCACAAAGGACAGATACACTGGTGACTGAAACTCAGAGCATTGTTCAACTATAATCCTAAGGGTGATGATCATGTCTATACATGAGTGGTCTTTCCTAAAGCCCGCTTGTTCTCTCCGCAGTTTTGTATCTATTATACCTTTGATTCTGTTTAAAATTATCCTGGTGAGAATTTTACTAGCCACGGAGAGCAGTGTAATACCCCTCCAGTTTGTGCACAGTGAAATGTCCCCTTTCTTTGGAATTTTTATCAGCAACCCTTTCTTCCAATCATCTGGAATTAATTCTTTTTCCCATATATCTTTTAATAGGTCATAGAAAATTTCTGCTGTAAGGTTTGGGTTTGCTTTTAGCATTTCTGGAGATATGTCATCCACTCCGGGCGCTTTCCCATTCTTGATTTCCTTGAGTGCCGTTACAATTTCTGCCTTCGATGGTACAACTGTGCTTATTTTCTGTGGTCTTCTATGTGTACTTCGTTTTCTATCTGTCTCTGATTTATATTTTCTACTTCCACTTCTTCCATCACTACTTGTCTATTTAGCAGCTCTTCAAAGAATTCTTTCCACCTTTCCCTTTGCTTTTCTTCATTTACTATTACCTTACCACTTGTGTCTTTAATAGGTTTTTTTTGCAATAAATTTCTTGTTGGCCAGAGTCTTAGTAATTTTGTACAATTCTTTACTATTTCCTTGCATTGCAGCTTCTTGAGCTTCCTTTGCCAAATTGTCAGCCCAGATTCTCTTGTCCCTCCTAAAACTCCTTCGCACTTCTCTATGTTTTGCATTGTATGCATGTGTAGTAGCTATAATTTCTTCGTATTCTTTTGCTTGGTTCTTCTTCTCTTTTAACTTCTTCCTTTCTTCAATCTTTTTCAGGGTCTCTTCTGTGATCCATGGTTTTCTCTTTCTCTTCTTGTATCCTATGACTTCTTTGGCAGTATCTACAAAGGTTTTCTTTATTTCTTCCCATTTATTTTCAATACCTCCTGTCTCCTTGTCTAATGCAGCAAATCTATTCTGTAGCTCCAGACTAAACCTTTGGGCTGTCTCTTTCTTTCTAAGTTTGTTTGAATCAAACATTGTCTGTCTCTTCTCTAGTTGTACCCTTGTTGAAGCTATTTTTAATCTTATATCTGCTGTTACAAGGTGATGATCGCTGCCACAGTCAGCCCCTCTTCTAGACCGCACATCCAAGAGAGATGTCCTCCATTTCTTACTAATTGCTACATGGTCGATTTGGTTGGCTGTAATTCCATTTGGCGAGGTCCAAGTTAATTTATGGCATTTTTTATGGGGAAACAAAGTTCCTCCAACCACTAGCTCCCTGTCTCCACAAAACTCAACAAGCCTACTTCCATTATTATTCATCGTTCCTAGACCATGTCTACCCATAATCCTTTCAATGCCACTATTATCCTCTCCCACTTTGGCATTCATGTCCCCCATTAGAAGGATAATATCCTGTCTCTTGATTTTCTTTACCAGTGCCTCTAGTTTTTCATAAAATTTATCCTTCTCATCATCTGTTGCCTCTTCAGTTGGGGCATAGCACTGTATAATTGTCACATATCTCACCTTGGTCTTAAATCTAGCCAAGATGATTCTCTCAGAGATTGGTTTCCAATCAGTAAGCGCAAGTTTTGCCTTTGGAGTCATTAATATTGCCACTCCTGCTTGTCTTGGCGCATTTTCATTCTCATTTCCCGATAATATCAATACATTTCCCTTCTGGGTATTGATCTCTCCAAAACCATTCAACCGAGTTTCACTGAGGCCCATTATCTCAATTCTGTAGTTTTTTAGTTCGTTTTCTATTACACTCAGTGTGCCCCTATCTGTCATTGTTCTAACATTCCAAATTCCAATACGTGTCCTTATTTTCATGCCAAAAGTCTGTGCCAGTTGATCCGTCCGGTTTTCTTCATTTGTTGCAGTTTCAGTAATAAATTGAATTTAAGAAGAAGCGGGTTATTAGCCCACCTCTTCCGATCCTGATGGTGGGGTTGCCATCAACGGCATCAGGCTGCCGGATCTTTCTGTCGGGGTTTGCTCCCTTAGCCTTTGGGTTTGCCACCCTCCACAAGGCAGTGGGGTCTTGGCTCGTCTGTCTCCATTACCGTTGAAGCTTTTTGCTTACCTCCGCCGCTGGAACCATTGGCCGTTTTTCACCTGTAACCCTAGGCTGGGGCCCTTACAGGGTGCTACCATCCGGAGCAAGATGGACCCTGGTTTTTTTACGAGGTTGTTACTCCTCCGACTCCTCCTTCCTGCTTCTTTATCAGGATACAGGGCCTATATTGACGCACTCAAACATGGATACAAGAAATTATAACGTACTCAAACATTGATAACATAACTTATGATATACAAAAACATGGATACCAGAACATTACGTGTAATGCGTATCAAGTGCCAACGTCCTGTTATTCGGACGTCCAAAAACTATGCATAAAGTGATAACGTCCCATTACACGCTCTGCTAGCGTCACAAAAAAAATCATTAAAAATAAAATGTTCAGTGATTTACGATTATATTCTCATTTATTGACATATAATTTCAAATAAAAACCATGCTTTTGGTATGTTTGTAAAATATTTAGTTATATTTTGATTCAAAAGATACGAAAACCTGACAGAAAACAGCTGTGTTAAACGACTTAAAAACTGCCATAACCTTTTTTATTTGTCAACATATTATTGTGAAATTGGAACAGAGTGTTCATAACTAAATTGTCTTCAAAGTAAAGTGATTGAATAGATCCAGCCTATTTGTATCATGGTTATAAGGGTGCCGAAAGAAAATAAATTGACGGGACACGTTTTTATCTCGTAAATGTATTTTTAATAAAAATAGCATACAAAACGCAAGGCTATTTGTAATATGTGATTTAAATATACTGGTTATTTATGTATGAATATTATTTATTTTGTGTAATAAATAACAGATGTATGAATTATTTAATAATACACTGTACAAATTGATAGAAATCCTTCGGGGTACTTTTAAAGCGATTCTTGCGAATAGTATTATCCAGCAAATAATAAATTTTTAGACTCTAGAGGGCGATTTAGTTAATATATCTCATATATAAAAAAGTAAAATATCAATTTATTTCATATTTCTATTCGTTAAAAATTATTTCATTAGGTAAAAAAACGTGTTTTAAAGTTTCTTGGTGGTATATTTTTTATTTTGTCTAACAATTAAACGATAAAATAGTTAAATAAATATTATTTTGTGAAAGTATCACTGTTATAAGTAGCTACCTTAAACACAAATATCAACTAATATACGTTAGAAGTATTAACTTATGTTAACTTGTTTTAGAATTTCAAATTTTGAAAAGTTATGTTCATTTTATAGTGTAGTTTGGCCAATGTTGATTTTTCACACTGTTCGCACTTAAAATGTGTTCTTGCTATTTTCAACAATTTAAATTTAATATGACATCCAATATATAATTATTTTCGTCTAGCAGGTGTTAGTTTAGTTGATGTCTGATAATAACATTGTCTTAGCAGGTGTTAGTTTAGTTGATGTCTGGTGATAACCACTGTCTTAGCAGGTGTTAGTTTAGTTGATGTCTGGTGATAACATTTTCTTAGCAGGTGTTATTTTAGTTGATGTCTGGTAATAACATTGTCTTAGCACGAGTTAGTTTAGTTGATGTCTGGTGATAGCATTACCTTAGCACGTGTTAGTTTAGTTGATGTCTGGTAATAACATTGCTTTAGCAGGTGTTACTTTAGTTGATGTCTGGTGATAGCATTGCTTTAGCAGGTGTTAGTTTAGTTGATTCTGGTGATAGCATTACCTTAGCACGTGTTAGTTTAGTTGATGTCTGGTGATAGCATTACCTTAGCACGTGTTAGTTTAGTTGATGTCTGGTAATAACATTGCTTTAGCAGGTGTTACTTTAGTTGATGTCTGGTGATAACATTGCTTTAGCAGGTGTTAGTTTAGTTGATTCTGGTGATAGCATTACCTTAGCACGTGTTAGTTTAGTTGATGTCTGGTGATAGCATTACCTTAGCACGTGTTAGTTTAGTTGATGTCTGGTAATAACATTGCTTTAGCAGGTGTTACTTTAGTTGATGTCTGGTGATAACATTGCCTTAGCACGTGTTAGTTTAGTTGATGTCTGGTGATAACATTGCCTTAGCACGTGTTAGTTTAGTTGATGTCTAGTGATAACATTGCCTTAGCACGTGTTAGTTTAGTTGATGTACGTAGTCGATTACTGATTCGTTATCAACTACCTTCAACCTCAAGGCCATTCTTGCAACCACAAATTATATAAATTCAGTAAACTAGTGCAATCATGTCATTTATCATTAGCCTGATTCACAAGTGGTTGATTTTCCTCCCAACGTGCAATACATTACCAAGGCCCAGTGAACCAATCATACCACAACCAACCAGAAAAGGAATGCCATTCATAAAATCATATTTATTAGTACAGTATAGTTAATAAAATATTTTATTTAAAGAGCTGGAAAAAGATAAAAAGAATTAATTTTACCTAATAAACCTTACCTAACCGTTCCTTAGCACGCATCTAGAGCCTATACAGAATATTTGTGCCAATTTTTAAGTGCCAAAGCCCTGCAGTTTTTGTGCCACTATGACCAGTCAGTCAGTGGTACAGTATTTGACTTTAATATATTTAGATGATATGTAAGAATATAAGAAACATTTACATTGTCTTGTATTTATTATAACTATCATCATAATGTCTCAACGTTTTTACAATCATTTAAATAAAGTAATAACTTATCCTAAAGTAACTTTATGAGTAACACTAGTAACTGATAGCTATGAAGACTTCTTGCTCGGTTATTGATCAACCTTTGTAGTGGTTATTCCACTTTACAGTCTGTTTTAAGTTTTAAGAGAAATACGTGGGGTAAAACGAAAGTATTGAGTCCAGTGTAGTTTTGTTAAAGTTGAACATTGGATGATGCATGGACTACATGGATCAGATGGAAGTGGAATTTCTTAATAAAACACGGCCAATGTGGTTTGACTTCTTTTGATGATCTTTTGATCTTCATTATTGATCTGCCATCTAAAATGAATATGAAAGGAATTAATAGGTTTAATTTTATTTGAAACCTATTTAACCCCAATAAATTATTTAATGCATATCTGTTCGTCCAATCTGGAATCAGTTTTACAAAGTCCTAAATCTAGGTGAAAACTGATCACCAAGTATCAAATCAATGTGATTATTATGAGTTTAACCCAACTACTGGTACCGTCCGATAAAGGACGGTCTATCACTCTCAACGCCTGGTGACCGTCCGATATCGGACGGTCAAACATCACTGTAAACATTTGATTTTATATCGTTATGACTACGTTTTTCGTCAATCTAATCGATACCACTCGAAAGTCGGTTAAAGTATGAATAGATTGTTATCAGTATTGATAATACTTTCCACATGATAACTAGATGGAGAGAAGAAGAATCCATTGTTTACTATTTCATTTTGCCATGGCATGAGCTTTTTTTAAAACTTTTTATTTACATTCTAGTCTGAAGTACTTTATGCGATCTTTTATTAGAATTGTTAGTGAAAAAACTTGAAGATGTTCTGAAATTAACTGTTTTTCAAATATAGTTTAAGCATAATTACTTTAAATAAAGTGTTCTTTTAGAGAATCCTAATTTGACATAGACTTGTCGTGTTTTTTCATTTGTAAATAGTGTATAATAATTGAACATATATATTTTATACAATGTATAGGAGCTATTTAGAACGTTGTAGTGATATTAAAGACATGTTATAAAATGAACATTATAACAACAAGCTGCGAAATGTATGAGTACATAATTATAACATGTTACAACAGTAACATCAATTTTCGGTAAATTGCATTATCTTTAGTCTTATCATTATAAATTTGTAAGTTCCCATGATAAACCCTATAAACTATACATTATCTGAAATTTTATAAAATTTGGAAAAATTTGTATATCTTGGAATCGTGAATTGGCTAATGTGTATTACATTTTTCAGGTAGGGTCCCCTCCCAAAAAAGATGCTTGGTAGCCTTTTTTTTATTTTATGAAAGGTAAAAGGTAAACAAGTGTTTATACTTATGTTATTTCTTTTAAATTAACAAACAGAATCCTACAAGTAAAATGATATAAAGTATAACTATATATCACACTAAGTATCAGAAGTGTTAAAAATTATTTTATTTAAATATCCTTACGAAACTAGGGAAAATGGGCTGCCAATAGAGGGGTTTTAGTTGCCAGTAGTTGGATTAAAATCTTTAATTATCTCAACAGGTTTCATGCCATCAAGAGAAATTAAGTATAATAAATTATTTGATAGCAAACACACATTATTTGTATTCATACCAATTTAATAAGTCCTTTATTGCTGTAAAGAGCTTCGGAGAGAATTACTCAACATACCTTAGGAGAGTTTTATTGTAATAGAAGAAAAACAGCTGCCACGTCTTTCTTGCTGTTTTATGAATGAGGGAACCCTTTTGAAAATTAACGTCACTATTATTTTTATTTTCTAAAAAAATATACAATCTAACCGTCATTGCATTTACAATTAATAAAACTAAATTGAATGGCTTTATGAATCAGAGGGCGAGCTCTAAAAGCCGATCATATAATCCATGTTCAAAATTACAACGTTCTATCTAACATTCATTTATTAAGTTAAACAAGTCCATAAGCTATATGAATAATTTTAAATTTTGTAAAGAAGAAAAATAATTATTTGACGCATATAAACGTCTTTATTTGACCGTATAAAACAATCGATTCAACAAAATCCTAACAATAAATACTAAATATATTTATCATAAATTCTAGCTGATGTTACTGTTTAACTTACTGACAAACATTTTGTACGACATATTTTGTACGTACATATTTTGTTTCATATTGTATGAAGTTCAATCATTTATCTGTTGTATTTTGAAACGCAATTAACAGTTTCAGCAGTTTGTTACACTAAGTTATAATCTAGTGATACATAACGATGGGGATATTGTTAGTCTCCAAGATAACTGAAAGGATGGATTAGGTGAAGATTGATGGGGTGGTGTTATGACAAGGTGATAGTGGTCAGTTTTGTAGTCAAATATCGGTTGATAGGGTATTGTATATGGAAATTTCTGATATTACCTCTTATAAATATGTATGTATATGTACTGTACTGTATAGCTTAATAACATTAATTTTGCCCTGAGAATTTAAAACAAATTTCTTGAATTTAACAAATACTTATTTCTACTTACCCAAACTTGTCATGGGCAACCTCCCAATTACCCAACTCATCATAGGCTACATCAACCTTATCCTGAATCGTCATGGGCCACCTTTCTTTTTTACCCAACTTTTCATTGGTCAAATCTCCCTTACCCAAACTCGTCATGGGCCACATTCTTCTTGCCCCAACTGATCATGCACCACCTCCCCTTACCCAAACCCATCATGGGGCATCTCCTCCTTACCCAAACTCGTTATGGGCAACCTCTCCCTTACCCATGCTTGTCATGGGCCACCTCTCCTTTACTCAAACTTGTCTGGAAGTTCTGCCTCTAAACCAACCTCGTCATAGGCCATCTCCCCCTTACCCAAACTCGTCACGGGCCATTTCTCCCACTTCAAACTTTCCATGAGCCACTTCTCCCTACCCAAACTTGCCATGAGCCACCTCTCCCTACCCAAACTTGCCATGAGCCACCTCTCCATACCCAAACTTGCCATGAGTCACCTATCCATACCCAAACTTGCCATGAGCCACCTCTCCATACCCAAACTTGCCATGAGCTACCTATCCCGACCTAAACTCACCATGAGCCACCTCTCCCTACTCAAACTTTTCATGGGCCACCTCCCTCTAACATTCAGAGCATTGGCCAGTGTATCTAACAAATCAATCAAATTCTTTAAACGTTATTTTAGATAACAAAAGTTATATAATTTTGTATTCGTGTCATATCTACCAAACTAAATCAGCTGATTGGCTGATAACAACGAGTTTTATTTATATACCAGAAGAATCTAGAGTAACAATCTTGACTCAAAATATTACACGACAAACCAATGTAATATTATAGAGCTACGACATAAGCCATCTTTAATTTATTAGCAACGGTTGTTCCGTTCTCTTTCTCTTCCGTTATCCGAAGAGATCAATGACATACATCTTGCCTTAATTTTTTTATTACTTTAATAACAAGAACGCATTAGTATTTGATAAATTTCAAACATCATGTAAAATTATGAATACATGTGTAATCTTAACAAGATCAAATACCAATCTGAATTCTTACAATCCAATGATGTAATGTACGTACAGAACAAATGAACGTCAAAGAACACAAATACTTACAGTATAAGTACAACATGCAGATCTTATTATACAAAATACACTAATCACGCATAACATTCTCAGGCCAAATATAAAAAAGGCCTGAGAATATAAGTTTATTCAGATTAGTTTAACTTCCATGGAAAATAAAACATAATACTATTTTGCTATTTATATTATTCTGACGCTGTTTAAACACAGGGCAAAAGTGTGCTATCGTTTTAAACAAAAGTTTGAAGACAACATTAAAAGTTTGGGTTAAACACCTTCTACTCTTAGGTATTTTTTTATTGTATGGTAGAAGCTATATAATTATTTATTTATTGGTATATACAGCAATGCACCATTTTACAAAAACATTAAACAGTTTGGCTGTTTCTTTACAATATCAAACTTACATGAACTGTATTCAGGGATGTATCATATAGTTCTAGTATAACAAGCAGACAATACTAAAATTATATTTCCAATATATATTCCAGGGTTGGGCAAAAGTCTGGAATATATTTATTAGTTTCAAAACCATTGAAATAAATGTAGTGATACTTTGCAGTTTTGTAAAGGCCTAATACCAAACATTTAGACATATATTACTTGTTTTTTTTGCATAGCCAGGTGATGGCCCATGAAGGAAGTCTTAAAAGTAATAATAGTAACAGATACTTCATTATCAACAAAAAGTAAAAATATAAATAATTATAATAAGTTGTAGATGCTAATAAATATTTATTTCATAGCAAATAACTTATTAATATTAATAGATTTAAATAATTATTTTCAACGTTCTGTAGAGTATCAATTGCTGATAACAATCCAATTCTCAACTTAAATAAATAATAATAATAAATAATAATAAACTTTATTTCTCATAATTTACAATGAGTACATAATAACAGAATTAATGTTACATGACAGTAAACATTACACATCTTCAACTTTGTTTAGGTAATCACTGTGCAACGTTATAAACCACTAACAATAATTAATTATATGCACACCGTATTACTATTTACACATTTTGTAATATATATATATATATTTGTTGAATTTTGTTATTGTATGTTTAAACAGGAATATAAATTATAGTGAGAAATAAAGGGTTAACCTCCCAGGCTAGCCTGTTTGGAGGATTTCTTATACTATCTTGTAAAAATAAAACAGCCATTGGCAATGAAAACGCTGTAGTACAAAAAATACACAAATAAATAATCTGTATCCTAATATTGAATTCATATATCTTGGATACATATATACGGTATATATACATTCTTTTTTCTCCCTAATTAATAAAAATACTTAAAATACGACATATAAACCTGATAAAACCATTCAATACCGACGCACTTCTTGCGGAGTTAAAATTATTATTTAGTTTATTAAGATTGGTAATTATGAGTTTATGTACTCAGTTAAAGGTAAGAATTTCTATAATTTGATTTCCTACCAAAATGACAGAGAAACAGGATTTGAATGCTAGATTTGTTTACTTTCTCGCGACAAATGTAATACAACATTATATAAAGTAAAAACACCATAGAGAGTAAATAATTTCTGTTTTGCATACAGGATCAAATAGAGTTTGTCAAAGTGGCTGTATCACTGTTGGATAGGGATCTGGGTTTTGCAAGTATAATGCAACTAAGAATATGTTTATAGAGTTACATTTTGTATTCAGCATATTTCAAACATAAACAGCCTTTCAAAAATGACTCCTGATGACTCCACACTCTCCCTACACAGCTGTTGTGGACAATGTCAGCCCACTGCCGCTACAAATACGACAACTGGTCGACCACAGTCTTTACGAACACGATCTCTAATAGCTCCCCATTGTCCATCAATCATGACAGCTGTTAGGGATAGTAGTAGCCCACTGCCGCTACAAATACCACAACTGGTGGCCCACAGTCTTTACACGATCTCTAATAGCTCCCCATTGTCCATCAATCATGATAGCTGTTAGGGATAGTAGTAGCCCACTGCCTCTACAAATACCACAACTGGTGGCCCACAGTCTTTACGAACACGATCTCTAATAGCTCCCCATAGTCCATCAATCATGACAGCTGTTAGGAATAGTAGTAGCCCACTGCCGCTACAAATACCACAACTGTTGGCCCACAGTCTTTACGAACACGATCTCTAATAGCTCCCCATAGTCCATCAATCATGACAGCTGTTAGGGATAGTAGTAGCCCACTGCCGCTACAAATACGATAACTGGTGGGCCACAGTCTTTACGAACACGATCTCTAATAGCTCCCCATTGTCCATCAATCATGATAGCTGTTAGGAATAGTAGTAGCCCACTACCGCTACAAATACCACAACTGGTGGCCCACAGTCTTTACGAACACGATCTCTAATAGCTCCCCATTGTCCATCAATCATGATAGCTGTTAGGAATAGTAGTAGCCCACTGCCGCTACAAATACCACAACTGGTGGCCCACAGTGTTTACGAACACGATCTCTAATAGCTCCCCATTGTCCATCAATCATGATAGCTGTTAGGAATAGTAGTAGCCCACTGCCGCTACAAATACCAAAACTGGTGGCCCACACTCTTTACGAACACGATCTCTAATAGCTCCCCATTGTCCATCAATCATGATAGCTGTTAGGAATAGTAATAGCCCACTGCCGCTACAAATACCACAACTGGTGGCCCACAGTCTTTACGAACACGATCTCTAATAGCTCCCCATTGTCCATCAATCATGATAGCTGTTAGGAATAGTAGTAGCCCACTGCCGCTACAAATACCACAACTGGTGGCCCACAGTCTTTACGAACACGATCTCTAATAGCTCCCCATTGTCCATCAATCATGATAGTTGTTAGGAATAGTAGTATCCCACTGCCGCTACAAATACCACAACTGGTGGCCCACAGTGTTTACGAACACGATCTCTAATAGCTCCCCATAGTCCATCAATCATGATAGCTGTTAGGAATAGTAGTAGCCCACTGCCGCTACAAATACCACAACTGGTGGGCCACAGTCTTTACGAACACGATCTCTAATAGCTCCCCATTGGCCACCAATCATGACAGCTGTTAGGGATAGTAGTAGCCCACTACCTCTACAAATACCACAACTGGTGGGCCACAGTCTTAACGAACACGATCTCTAATAGCTCCCCATTGGCCACCAATCATGACAGCTGTTAGGGACAGTAGAAGTAGGGTAGTAGGGACCGCCGCTTCAAATACAACATCTGGTTGCCCACACCCTCTACGAACACGATCTCTAATAGCTTCCCATTGTTCCTATAATTACGATATCTCTTATTGACACTATTAGCCCACTATCACTATAAAATAAAAATGACAACCGGTGGCCCATAGTCTTGCTGAACTTAATACCTGATGTATTCACACCGCCCTTCTGTTACAACTACTATTCAGTTTCCACTATTCCTGAGACACGGTTGTTGGTTTTTACAAACTGGTCTGAAGTGTCAAGTAGTTATTGAACCACTCTTTAGTAAGAGTGGAGAGTAGTAGTACTAAAAATAAAAATTAACGTTAGTTATATTAAAATTAACCATTTATCGAGTAATCGAACCCACTTGAGTGTCCATAACACACATTATCTGAGTTATATTAGGATCAACTTAGCACAGGTTTTATGTTATAATTTTTTACACTATAAAATGCTAGGTCTAAATATTATATTGCGAGGATTGTTGCATAAGTGAACAGAATGAATGTTGCTGCAATTAATTCATATTTTTAATAAGTAAACATTATTAATCAATACATTTTACTAATAGTTACTGGTTAGACAAAAATACAATTAAAAATGTTACAATTTAATAACATATGTAATGAAAATATAATTACTCGTGTATAAAAATGGTGTTACTGTGTGGATCATCTCTACAAAAATCCACATGGAAGCCGACAGAAAATCGTGTGCCGACATTAATCTTTCCTGTTTGAACAGTTTAGCTCGTTATTTATGTCCTCTTGACAAAGTTCGCGCGCTATCAAACTTTCATGACATCCCCCCCCCCTTCCCCAAAGGAAACATTATGTATTTAGGTTATTTATTAGAGCCCAACTCAATATATAGTTATTGGTTTATAAGCTATAGATACTTTATTTATGAGAAAACTTTAAATTATTGTTATTTGAAAACTGGCATTAAGTAGTCTTTTTGGCTCTGATTGATCCTACTTATTAAATCACTAAAACAATAATTTTCTGCTGAATATTCTTCATGGAATTGGTTTGGTTGTAAATAGAAAGTATTTTTTTATAAAATTCCACAAAATTAATTTTCATCAAGAGCGCTTTCACCGGTTAAGGCATCTTCAGTTGTAAATACAGTATAAACAGAAATAGCACCACGTATCTATAATAAATTACCATATAGTATCAAAATTGAAAGCAATGTTCATAGGTTTTTAAAATACTTACGTGAATGGCTATTGTCGCAACAAAACATCGGGGAAATGTTGCAAATTATAAGTTAGCAATATATTGTATTGTTTGTTTCTTGTCATGTCAATTTTTTTGTCTCGTTTTTGTTTTTGATAGTATTGTACATATCTATGTTAGAAATAGTTTAATTTGTAGAAACGTTTAATAAAAATTTATTTAGTTTTAAACATGGGTAAAAGCACACTTTTAAAGATAATTCAAAGTAGTCCAAATCAGTGTACACAAAGTAAACTATTCTGCTTTTGAGCTCTATATACCAAATATATTTTTATTTTTGAAGGAAGGACCCCCTGAACAGACTTTATCAGTCTTAGGGGCCCTATTATTTTTCTCTCTTATGTATATTATAAACAGTAAATGTATAGTTATTTGGTCAGCCTGGATAGGTATAAAAAGAAAAAAAAATGTATAACTGTGTATTTATTTGTTTGGTTTTTTTACTATACATACTATTGTTGGATAGGTATATAAAAAAAAAATGTACAACTGTGTTTATTTATTACTGTTTGTTTATTTATTACTATACATACTATTTTGTTATTTATTTATTACTATACATACTATTTTGTTATAAGTTTAATACTTCAGTTAAATGTTATTTGAATGTAACAATAATTCCTATAATTGAGAGAAAAATAAAGAATTTATTATTATTATTATTATATGTGAATAAAAATAAAAAAAATCACATGTAAAACAATGAATACTAGCTAAATTAAATTTAAGTGGTTAAGTTTGATAAGAATTATTATGAATCAAAATATGGTTTAGAGTTTTCAAATTTTGATGATATTTCATTTTTAATTAAAGGTAAAAATATATTACTAAAATTTAGAGAGGGTTGGGAAATACATTCATCTTTCAAAACTGCCATACAAAAATATATTGTCTCTAAATTTTATTAATATATTTTTACCTTTAACTAAAGATGAAATATCATCGGAAATTGAAAACTTTAAACCATATTTTAATTCATAATAATTCTTATCAAACTTAGCCACTTAAATTTAATTTAGGTAGTATTTAATTTAGCTAGTATTTAATGTTTAACATGTGATTTTTTTGTTATTTTTATTCACATACGTTTTCTGTTTATATTGTATTTACAACTGAAGATGCCTTAACCCGTGAAAGTGCTCTTGATGAAAATTAAATTTGTGGAATTTACTAAAAAATGACTTTCTATTTACAATACAACAATCATGTTAAAGCTCTTATTTTAATAAATTGAATGTAAATGCAATGATTATATAAACTGCTAATATTCTTCGAATTTAATTACGATAAGTTGAAGAATTCATTAACATTCATTCTCTTGGCATCGTGAATGAATGTTGAATGTTGAGCATTGTGAAGAATTCATTACAATTCATTTACTTTCAACATTTTTATTACAAGTTTTTTCAATGTAATAAAATATTTATTTTTCATTTCACACACTGGTCGCACAACTTGATACAGTGAACAGTTAATTTCCAAACAAAAAGCAAGTAATAGTTATGTATTCATTGATCGGAAATAAATTCATTTATTCACTTAGCATCGTGAATGAATGTCGAATGTTGAGCATAGTGAAGAATTCATTAACATAGCGCCTAGACTGGTATCAAGTAAACTGTTTCGATTATAACATATCTTAGCAGCTTGAGTATCAAATAAAACATGAAACATTAAAATTTGTTAAAGATAAAATAGATGGCTTCAAAAGATAACGTTTGAATAAAAAATAAAAAATGAAATTGTTTATCCACTGAATTGGCTCTTGGTTGTTAATATAATAAAATACACAGTGAGGACGAGGCAGAACAATCTTTTGACGTCTTGCCAGTTCAGTTATGTAGCCTTGTGTTTTATAACTAAATCTCCAATCAAAATACAAGAGCAAAAACCAAAAAACTGTATTGAAGAAAATAAGATATCTTATTTTCTTATCTACTGCAGTTGTATTGTAAAAGAGTCGTGAAATATGAATAATGAGTCATTTATCACCAATAATATTACTGTAGAAGGTGAGTTTTAAGTCAGTTGCTTGTTTCCACAGTATAATTTGCTTTTTGAATGTGCCACTAAACTAAATTTGAAGATTTTCAATGTGTTCCCTTATTCATATAGGATCCAAGATCTAAGAGTCAACTTCAAAATTTCAAATAGGATCATGGTCATATAATACGTCATTTAACATCAATATTTCAAGCTGTAAACAATAGTGCAATTAGAATTTAAAAGGATGTGCCTTCTTTGGTTATTAATTATTTTGTAATTGTCTGATATTGGTCATCGCCTGTGTATTTCCCTAATTAAACTGATTTGTCATGGCTAGAAAAAAAAACTCTGGAAAACGATATAAACAGAAATTTTGTTTTGTTTTAGCCATGACCATGAAAAATCAGTTCTACTTAGGAAAATACGTAGGTAATGACCAATTAAATAAAATAACAAATAGTAAAAAAGAAAGAATGACGACACATCCTTTTTAAATTGTCTTGTGCTTTCCTTTGCAGCTATAAATTGTGGTGTTAAATGACACAATACATCACATTTATAAATCTCAGTACGTGTGGCATGCTTTTCTCTTGTAGTTCAGTGATTCGTGTGAGTATATTCAGTACACTTACTTCTGGGATTGTATCAGATATAGTAGTATAACGCTCTCAGAACGTGTGGCATGCTTTTCTCTTGTAGTTAAATGATTCGTGTGAGTATATTCAGTACACTTACTTCTGGGATTGTATCAGATATAGTAGTATAACGCTCTCAGAACGTGTGGCATGCTTTTCTCTTGTAGTTAAATGATTCGTGTGAGTATATTCAGTACACTTACTTCTGGGATTGTATCAGATATAGTAGTATAACGCTCTCAGAACGTGTGGCATGCTTTTCTCTTGTAGTTCAATGATTCGTGTGAGTATATTCAGTACACTTACTTCTGGGATTGTATCAGATATAGTAGTATAACGCTCTCAGAACGTGTGGCATGCTTTTCTCTTGTAGTTCAGTGATTCGTGTGAGTATATTCAGTACACTTACTTCTGGGATTGTATCAGATATAGTAGTATAACGCTCTCAGAACGTGTGGCATGCTTTTCTCTTGTAGTTCAATGATTCGTGTAAGTACATTCAGTACACTTACTTCTGGGATTGTATCAGATATAGTAGTATAACACTCTCAGAACGTGTGGCATGCTTTTCTCTTGTAGTTCAGTGATTCGTGTAAGTATATTCAGTACACTTACTTCTGGGATTGTATCAGATATAGTAGTATAACGCTCTCAGAACGTGTGGCATGCTTTTCTCTTGTAGTTCAATGATTCGTGTGAGTATATTCAGTACACTTACTTCTGGGATTGTATCAGATATAGTAGTATAACGCTCTCAGAACGTGTGGCATGCTTTTCTCTTGTAGGTCAGTGATTCGTGTGAGTATATTCAGTACACTTACTTCTGGGATTGTATCAGATATAGTAGTATAACACTCGCAGAACGTGTGGCATGCTTTTCTCTTGTAGTTAAATGATTCGTGTAAGTATATTCAGTACACTTACTTCTGGGATTGTATCACGTATAACACTCTCAGAACGTGTGGCATGCTTTTCTCTTGTAGTTCAATGATTCGTGTAAGTATATTCAGTACACTTACTTCTGGAATTTTATCAGATATAGTAGTATAACACTCGCAGAACGTGTGGCATGCTTTTCTCTTGTAGTTCAATGATTCGTGTGAGTATATTCAGTACACTTACTTCTGGGATTGTATCAGATATAGTAGTATAACACTCGCAGAACGTGTGGCATGCTTTTCTCTTGTAGTTCAATGATTCGTGTGAGTATATTCAGTACACTTACTTCTGGGATTGTATCAGATATAGTAGTATAACGCTCTCAGAACGTGTGGCATGCTTTTCTCTTGTAGTTCAGTGATTCGTGTGAGTATATTCAGTACACTTACTTCTGGGATTGTATCAGATATAGTAATATAACACTCTCAGAACGTGTGGCATGCTTTTCTCTTGTAGTTCAATGATTCGTGTAAGTATATTCAGTACACTTACTTCTGGGATTGTATCAGATATAGTAGTATAACACTCTCAGAACGTGTGGCATGCTTTTCTCTTGTAGTTCAGTGATTCGTGTAAGTATATTCAGTACACTTACTTCTGGGATTGTATCAGATATAGTAGTATAACACTCTCAGAACGTGTGGCATGCTTTTCTCTTGTAGTTCAATGATTCGTGTAAGTATATTCAGTACACTTACTTCTGGGATTGTATCAGATATAGTAGTATAACGCTCTCAGAACGTGTGGCATGCTTTTCTCTTGTAGTTCAGTGATTCGTGTGAGTATATTCAGTACACTTACTTCTGGGATTGTATCAGATATAGTAGTATAACACTCGCAGAACGTGTGGCATGCTTTTCTCTTGTAGTTCAATGATTCGTGTGAGTATATTCAGTACACTTACTTCTGGGATTGTATCAGATATAGTAGTATAACGCTCTCAGAACGTGTGGCATGCTTTTCTCTTGTAGTTCAGTGATTCGTGTAAGTATATTCAGTACACTTACTTCTGGGATTGTATCAGATATAGTAGTATAACACTCGCAGAACGTGTGGCATGCTTTTCTCTTGTAGTTCAATGATTCGTGTGAGTATATTCAGTACACTTACTTCTGGGATTGTATCAGATATAGTAGTATAACGCTCTCAGAACGTGTGGCATGCTTTTCTCTTGTAGTTCAGTGATTCGTGTGAGTATATTCAGTACACTTACTTCTGGGATTGTATCAGATATAGTAGTATAACACTCGCAGAACGTGTGGCATGCTTTTCTCTTGTAGTTCAATGATTCGTGTAAGTATATTCAGTACACTTACTTCTGGGATTGTATCACGTATAACACTCTCAGAACGTGTGGCATGCTTTTCTCTTGTAGTTCAATGATTCGTGTAAGTATATTCAGTACACTTACTTCTGGGATTGTATCAGATATAGTAGTATAACACTCGCAGAACGTGTGGCATGCTTTTCTCTTGTACTTCAGTGATTCGTGTGAGTATATTCAGTACACTTACTTCTGGGATTGTATCAGATATAGTAGTATAACGCTCTCGGAACGTGTGGCATGCTTTTCTCTTGTAGTTCAATGATTCGTGTAAGTATATTCAGTACACTTACTTCAGGGATTGTATCAGATATAGTAGTATAACGCTCTCAGAACGTGTGGCATGCTTTTCTCTTGTAGTTCAATGATTCGTGTAAGTATATTCAGTACACTTACTTCTGGGATTGTATCACGTATAACACTCTCAGAACGTGTGGCATGCTTTTCTCTTGTAGTTCAGTGATTCGTGTGAGTATATTCAGTACACTTACTTCTGGGATTGTATCACGTATAACACTCTCAGAACGTGTGGCATGCTTTTCTCTTGTAGTTCAGTGATTCGTGTAAGTATATTCAGTACACTTACTTCTGGGATTGTATCAGATATAGTAGTATAACGCTCTCAGAACGTGTGGCATGCTTTTCTCTTGTAGTTCAATGATTCGTGTGAGTATATTCAGTACACTTACTTCTGGGATTGTATCAGATATAGTAGTATAACGCTCTCAGAACGTGTGGCATGCTTTTCTCTTGTAGGTCAGTGATTCGTGTGAGTATATTCAGTACACTTACTTCTGGGATTGTATCAGATATAGTAGTATAACACTCGCAGAACGTGTGGCATGCTTTTCTCTTGTAGTTCAATGATTCGTGTAAGTATATTCAGTACACTTACTTCTGGGATTGTATCACGTATAACACTCTCAGAACGTGTGGCATGCTTTTTTCTTGTAGTTCAGTGATTCGTGTGAGTATATTCAGTACACTTACTTCTGGGATTGTATCAGATATAGTAGTATAACACTCGCAGGACGTGTGGCATGCTTTTCTCTTGTAGTTCAATGATTCGTGTAAGTATATTTAGTACACTTACTTCTGGGATTGTATCACATATAGCACTCTCAGAACGTGTGGCATGCTTTTCTCTTGTAGTTCAATGATTCGTGTAAGTATATTCAGTACACTTACTTCTGGGATTGTATCACGTATAACACTCTCAGAACGTGTGGCATGCTTTTCTCTTGTAGTTCAGTGATTCGTGTGAGTATATTCAGTACACTTACTTCTGGGATTGTATCAGATATAGTAGTATAACACTCGCAGAACGTGTGGCATGCTTTTCTCTTGTAGTTCAATGATTCGTGTAAGTATATTCAGTACACTTACTTCTGGGATTGTATAACGTATAACACTCTCAGAACGTGTGGCATGCTTTTCTCTTGTAGTTCAGTGATTCGTGTGAGTATATTCAGTACACTTACTTCTGGGATTGTATCAGATATAGTAGTATAACACTCGCAGAACGTGTGGCATGCTTTTCTCTTGTAGTTCAATGATTCGTGTAAGTATATTCAGTACACTTACTTCTGGGATTGTATCACGTATAACACTCTCAAAACGTGTGGCATGCTTTTCTCTTGTAGTTCAATGATTCGTGTAAGTATATTCAGTACACTTACTTCTGGAATTTTATCAGATATAGTAGTATAACACTCGCAGAACGTGTGGCATGCTTTTCTCTTGTAGTTCAATGATTCGTGTGAGTATATTCAGTACACTTACTTCTGGGATTGTATCAGATATAGTAGTATAACGCTCTCAGAACGTGTGGCATGCTTTTCTCTTGTAGTTCAGTGATTCGTGTGAGTATATTCAGTACACTTACTTCTGGGATTGTATCAGATATAGTAGTATAACACTCGCAGAACGTGTGGCATGCTTTTCTCTTGTAGTTCAATGATTCGTGTGAGTATATTCAGTACACTAACTTCTGTGATTGTATCAGATATAGTAGTATAACGCTGTCAGAACGTGTGGCATGCTTTTCTCTTGTAGTTCAGTGATTCGTGTGAGTATATTCAGTACACTTACTTCTGGGATTGTATCAGATATAGTAGTATAACACTCGCAGAACGTGTGGCATGCTTTTCTCTTGTAGTTCAATGATTCTTGTAAGTATATTCAGTACACTTACTTCTGGGATTGTATCAGATATTGTAGTATAACACTCGCAGAACGTGTGGCATGCTTTTCTCTTGTACTTCAGTGATTCGTGTGAGTATATTCAGTACACTTACTTCTGGGATTGTATCAGATATATTAGTATAACGCTCTCAGAACGTGTGGCATGCTTTTCTCTTGTAGTTCAATGATTCGTGTGAGTATATTCAGTACACTTACTTCTGGGATTGTATCAGATATAGTAGTATAACGCTCTCAGAACGTGTGGCATGCTTTTCTCTTGTAGTTCAATGATTCGTGTAAGTATATTCAGTACACTTACTTCTGGGATTGTATCACGTATAACACTCTCAGAACATGTGGCATGCTTTTCTCTTGTAGTTCAGTGATTCGTGTGAGTATATTCAGTACACTTACTGCTGGGATTGTATCAGATATAGTAGTATAACGCTCTCAGAACGTGTGGCATGCTTTTCTCTTGTAGTTCAATGATTCGTGTGAGTATATTCAGTACACTTACTTCTGGGATTGTATCACGTATAACACTCTCAGAACGTGTGGCATGCTTTTCTCTTGTAGTTCAGTGATTCGTGTGAGTATATTCAGTACACTTACTTCTGGGATTGTATAGATATAGTAGTATAACGCTCTCAGAACGTGTGGCATGCTTTTCTCTTGTAGTTCAGTGATTCGTGTGAGTATATTCAGTACACTTACTTCTGGGATTGTATCACGTATAACACTCTCAGAACGTGTGGCATGCTTTTCTCTTGTAGTTCAATGATTCGTGTGAGTATATTCAGTCCACTTACTTCTGGGATTGTATCAGATATAGTAGTATAACGCTCTCAGAACGTGTGGCATGCTTTTCTCTTGTAGTTCAGTGATTCGTGTGAGTATATTCAGTACACTTACTTCTGGGATTGTATCACGTATAACACTCTCAGAACGTGTGACATGCTTTTCTCTTGTAGTTCAGTGATTCGTGTGAGTATATTCAGTACACTTACTTCTGGGATTGTATCACGTATAACACTCTCAGAACGTGTGGCATGCTTTTCTCTTGTAGTTCAATGATTCGTGTGAGTATATTCAGTACACTTACTCTTGGGATTGTATCAGATATAGTAGTATAACGCTCTCAGAACGTGTGGCATTCTTTTCTCTTGTAGTTCAGTGATTCGTGTGAGTATATTCAGTACACTTACTTCTGGGATTGTATCACGTATAACACTCTCAGAACGTGTGGCATGCTTTTCTCTTGTCGTTCAGTGATTCGTGTGAGTATATTCAGTACACTTACTTCTGGGATTGTATCACGTATAACACTCTCAGAACGTGTGGCATGCTTTTCTCTTGTAGTTCAATGATTCGTGTGAGTATATTCAGTACACTTACTTCTGGGATTGTATCACGTATAACACTCTCAGAACGTGTGGCATGCTTTTCTCTTGTAGTTCAGTGATTCGTGTAAGTATATTCAGTACACTTACTTCTGGGATTGTATCAGATATAGTAGTATAACGCTCTCAGAACGTGTGGCATGCTTTTCTCTTGTAGTTCAGTGATTCGTGTGAGTATATTCAGTACACTTACTTCTGGGATTGTATCAGATATAGTAGTATAACGCTCTCAGAACGTGTGGCATGCTTTTCTCTTGTAGTTCAATGATTCGTGTGAGTACATTTAGTAAACTTACGTTATATTCACAATGGATGAAACGTTATATACAACACTGTTAGACATGATAACGCCAAAAATTGAAAATTAAAACACGTATCTAACAGAGGCTATTAATCCACACGAGCGATTAAGTGCGACACAGTCCTGACAACAGGCAGAAAATGTAATGTAAGATTTTCAGTATCATAGCACTGCAAGCTCTTATTGAAATAATACCCGAAGTCTGCTCTGCACTTATTAAAGTTCTTCAAAAGTACTTGAAGGTAAGTTTGTAGAGTACTTTACAAACTTACATTCAGTTTTGTCAATATCTAAGCATTAAAACAATGCCTTTTCTGTCTATTTTTTTAATGGTCACCAGCTATCATGATGTACATCAGTAACAGTTTTAAGTCCTTATACCGAGTAAAAATACTTTTACATTCCAACATTTGTAAATTCTTCTGATAAAATTTCAATACAAATTTTTAGGTTCTAAAATATCCTCAGTCTAAATACAGTAAAGTAAAATAATAATTTGAAATTCAATGCACTATATGATTAATCACATGGGTAAATCACAAGTGTTTAATCATGAATGTGCACAAGTGTCTTAGGTACATTTATATAAAAAATTCTATAACAGCTGACAGTAATGCATATATTATGTTGATGTATTATATTGATGACAGACTAGAATTTTGTTCTGGTTACAAATATGTTGTAACGCTCTGCAGCTGAAGTATAGTGCAATGAACGCGTCACGTTAAAAAAGGCAGTTATTGTACACTCATTTACTTATTTATATTTAAGCAAGCATACTATCAATTTAGTAAAGTAATTACATTTTTGTGGATGGTTCAAGAAGCACTTTGAGACATTTATATCGATTTTATTTCAACTCGAAGTCAGATTCGTAAGCTAAATAGCTTAATGAGTATTGAGCATGTTTAAATTGTTATACAATTAAAATTCAAAGATATGATTGATTATGTGTTAAGATATTATTATAAATGCTATATTTTTTATTTGCTTAAGCTGTTCTGTTCATTTGGCTTTGTTTGTTTGATCTTGATTTATGATCGCTGTTGGATTGTTTTTAATCGATGAGGATGTCAACCAATCCTCATCGATTCAAAACAATCCAACAACGATCATAATTTGGGAAATTGGGAAATTTGGGATCTGGGTTAGGGCAAAAACGTTTTGTTGTCTGTAGAAAACATTTCTGGAAGGGTTGTTCCTAGATTATTGATTTAAATAATGATTATTTATATGATTTTGGTGGAATGGGGTTGTATTTTGGGAAAGGAATTGTGCCTGATGGTTCGGTATATGTTGGTTAAAAGTTGGATCATAATTTGCCAATCATAATTGGCAATTAGGAAGCATTTGGCCATAATTAGGACGATGATAATTAAGGTATCCAATTTCTGCATCAAAAATAATATCATTGACTGCCTTTCTGTTACAACCTGCATGTTAGTTGGAAAAATGCTTCATTTTAGCAGCCCATGTTTTAGCTACTATATCAAAATAGTCCTCATCTTTGGTAGGGGCGTTGAGTTTCTCTTTTATCACACTTAGTACTTCCGTAGCTACATTACTAGACCTTCTTTTGGTTGGCAATGCTGGAGTTGAAGATGCTGACGATGACACTGGAGTAGTACATGATGATCTGGAGACAGTTTCGGCTGTCGATATATTTGAAGATGGCGGGTATAACCTAAAAATAATGCCAAGATTACTTTTTAGAAAAATAGGCGGGTGAAAATGTCATTATTTCAATTCCGTTTTTCCAGTTTCTGACTTCTGAGGCTGAATGGAAGAAAACAGCACAGGAATTCGATGAAAAGTGGAACATTCCAAATTGTCTAGGAGCAGTCGATGGTAACATATTCAAACTAAGCCACCGCCAGGGAGCGGATCATATTACTTCAATTACAAAAATACTCACACTATTATACTGATGTCCATTGCAAACGGTAATTATGAATTCATTATGGTAGACTGTGGTCCTAATAGTAGAAATTCTGATGGGGGAGCCATAGAAAAGACCACCTTTTATAAGAAATTGAAGGAAAACAAACTACACATCCCACCGCCAAAATCTCCAGAAAATAGTAATGTGAAACTTCCCTAGTGTTTGTTGGAGACGAAGCCTTCGCTCTTCAGGAAAACTTCATGAAACCATTCGCACAACACCAAATGACGACTAAGCGATGGATTCAAGAAAGAGGATAATTATCGAGTTTCAAGAAATAGGAGAATAATCGAAAACACGTTTGGTATATTGGCAAATAGATTTAAAATATTGAAAACTGCGATCAATCTTGGGTTTGATTGAATTAGTTTGATAGTTATGACTTGTTGTGCTCTTCATAACTTATTACGACGAGAAAGTGCTCATACAACTTACATAAGCCCAGAATGTGTCGTTAGTGACAATTGTTATGACAGAACACCGAGACCAGGACTACGTACTATCCCGAGTTGATACATGAGCTAGAAAGACGACTATGTAGTTCCAATGCTAGTAATGTAGCAAAAGAAACTAGGAACAAGTTCATGGTTTACTTCAATAATGAAGGTAAAGTTCCATGGTAAGACAAAATGACAAAAGACTAAACAAGTATGTTCTGCCGAATTCATTATAATGTAATTTTGGATGTTTAAAAAAGTAGCATATACGATCCAAATTGTTATATTATTAAAAAAGATAATAATGTGTAATAAACTACAATTTTTAATAACCTTAATCATATTATGTTTGTCACATAAAATGCTATTTTAGTACAGTTATTTATAATTTTGAAATGTTACTATTGAAATCATAATAAATGTGTACTTACATTTCTTGAAGCACTTGGATCGTCAATGTCATCCTCATAACTGTCTTGGTTATACTGGAGTTGGGGTTTCTTGAACAGTCAAGAACAGTAAATGACTGAAATACCAAAGAGATGGCTCGTATGCCATCTGTAGATGCACAACATTTTTACTCGCAAATATTCTACTTTCTTTAGTTCTCTTCGGAAATTCGTTCTCATGTTATTAATTATCTTTTTAACGTCATTAATTTTACATGAGGAAATATTTCCTTATATTTAGCTAATAACTTCTTTTATGCAGATGTCTTTTTATCCCTATTCAAGTAATCTTTACTTTTAATTTTCCACAGTGATGGTTCATTGTGGTAAACTTCAATAAATTCCAACCAATAGTTAAATCTGGCTGAATTCCTCCTGCAACTCCTTCATCATCACTATTGGTATTTAAACACGTTTCATACTCAGAGTTCTCTTCCAGCATGTTTATTACTTTGTCCACTTATAAAAAATAACAGTAGCATTAACGTAAATTTAAGTTTTACGATATATTCCTATAATACTGCACTTTACACTTCAAACACTAATATAAACAAATAATAATCACGCTGTGTACAAGAGCGTGTGACCAACAGAGCGGAAACATATGAGTCAGGAGGGAAGTTCAACGCATGCGCATTGCCGGGGCTTGAACCGAATGGGAGAAAGTGCGTCCACACATTCAAGTCTGCTTCAGATTTGGCTAAAATCTGACAGATAAAGTATGGCATGTTCGTGAGGCCTCAAGCCGCTTGGACGACATCTGAACGGACCGTCAAACTGCGTCCACAATATACGGCCGCCTGACAGACTTGGCTGATTTAGCCAAATATGCTAAGTGACCAGAACGATGGCTTGATAGTGTGTCCGACGTCCCTTTACGTGTCCGACACAGTCCCGATGTTCGAGTCTTCATTATTTTTTGTGCAAGTGTTATTAGTAGTACATTATTATTTTAGTAATACATAAATACAGAGTTAATATTTGCTAAAAGAAATTTTGTTTAGTGTTTGTCGTATCCGAGTTTGCAAGGGTTACAAAAATATTAATTTCTCATTAACTTTTGTGAATTATTATATTAGTCTTATACCAAACTAATCACAATGAATCAAACTGTCATCCGTCCTCAAGAAATTATTGTATTATTATTATTATTTTCGCTACAGTGACAGGTTAAAGACGACTCACACGCATTTTCACTCATAAAAACGTGTTCTTAAACACAATTATTACTATAAAAAGCAAATTAGTTCAAGCAAAATCTCCAACACGATTTGTTCTTAAAGAATATAACATGGTGGACACTATACAGTTAGCTTGCAAATTATTGCTTACTTAATTTAAGTTTGACAGCAAATTAAAACTCAGAGTTTTGTCATTTCAGACCAGCGACGCGTGGCCGTTCCACAAGTACCAAAGTTATTTTATTCGGACTATAGGAGCCCGAACAGTATTAAAAAAAAAACAGGAGTAAGAAAAAAAAACTCGACTGCATTTTCAATTCTTATTTTAATTAATGCTATTTGAATATATATATTGTCCTCTTGATACAGACATGACGCACACTTCCCCTTTTCTTTTCTTTCTTATCAAAACTTAAAACCTTAAACTTATCTTATCAAAAATGTAATTTACATGAAGTAGAGTATTATGATATATACCATTAATTACTAACTGCTTAGTAATAAGACCATTAGTAGGTCACTAGGGAACCCATATACTGTAATCAAGTTAACCCCGTCTCCACATTCTCTCGACAGTAAACTATGTCATGTCATACTGTACAATGTAATCAAAATGCCATGGTAAGTTTGCTCTAATTTTTCATCAGGGACCAATGTGTAAACTTCATTGACTTTCTACTACTATCTGCTTAGATAATTATTTTCTTATATTTAATTTTCCCATCATGTTAACATACGTAACAAATCATAACATATCTCTGTTACGTAACAAAGGAAGTAGTATCGAGATTTTTTGTGATGGGAGGATTGTTGTCCTCTTAATAAAAACACTGAACTACAAGAGTAAAGCCTGCCATACGTTCTGAGAGTGTGACAAACTATATACCTGTTACAATCCCAGAAGAAATTTTACTGCATATACTCACACGAGTCACTGAAATACAAGAGGAAAGCATTCCATACGTTCTGAGAATTTGATAAACTATATATCTGATACAATCCCAGAAGTAAGTTTACTGAACATACTCACCTAAATCACTGAAATAAAAGAGTAAAGCATGCCACCCACACGTTCTGAGAATGTGACAAAATATATATCTAATACAATCCCAGAAAAAAGTTTACTGAATATACTCACCCAAATTACTGAAATGCGAGAGTAAAACCTGTCATACGTTCTAAGAGTGTGACACACTATATACCTGATACAATCCTAGATGAAGGTTTACTGAATATACTCACACGAATCTCTGAGATACAAGAGTAAAGCCTGCCATACGTTCTGAGAGTGTGACACACTATATACCTGATACAATCCCAGCAAAAAGTTTACTGAATATACTCACCCAAATTACTGAAATGCGAGAGTAAAACCTGTCATACGTTCTGAGAGTGTGACACACTATATACCTGATACAATCCTAGATGAAGGTTTACTGATTATACTCTCACGAATCTCTGAGATACAAGAGTAAAGCCTGCCATACGTTCTGAGAGTGTGACACACTATATACCTGATACAATCCAAGAAGAAAGTTTACTGAACATAATCACCTAAATCACTGAAATACAATAGTAAAGCATGCCACCCACACGTTCTGAGAATGTGACACACTGTGACATATTGATTAAGCCAAGTGATATGAACAAGAGCATTTTTTAGTTTAAAGGCATAAAACATTAAACATGAAATACATCAAACTCCTCCCCATTTAAATACATGATAATTTACGAAAACAAAGATATCAATGGCAATTAGTTTGTATTACTCAAACTTATTTTGAATGAATAACGTGTTGTTCGCTTTATTTCCCCGGTGTTTCTCAAATGTTCTCTGGTGATATGTGTACTAAGGTTTTAGCAATCAACTAGTGAATACACTTATGTCATGAACGTAGTTGAAATTCTGATTCAGGTGCTGATATTTGTATAGTTTAATATTTGTTTGTTTCATACTTTTTTTAAACATACATCAAATATTGTATATAGCCGGGATTGAGTGTGTTAAATGGTGAAGATTTACATATATATAAGATTGTCCTGACAGCTGTCTAACATTTGAATCAGAAAATATATCCTTACTCCTACTTACCATGTTAATATTTCAAGCTTTTAGCTGATTGAACAACAAGAAATCAATAAAATATTTTTTTATACGTAAGAAAAATCAATTCTAGTTAGGAAAATACTTAGATGATAACCAATTAAATAATATAACAAATAATAGAAAACGAAAGAATGACGACACATCCTTTTTAAATTGTCTTGTGCTTTCCTTTGCAGATATAAATTGTGGTGTTAAATGACACATTACATCACATTTATAAATATCAGAAGGTGTGGCAGTCTTTTCTCTTGTATTTCAGTGATTCGTGTGAGTATATGCAGTAAACTTTCTTCTGGGATTGTATCAGGTATATAAAAAATAGTGTCACACTCTCAGAACGTATGGCAGGCTTTACTCTTGTATTTCAGTGATTCGTGTGAGTATATGCAGTAAACTTTCTTCTGGGATTGTATCAGGTATATAGTGTGTCATACTCTCGGGACGTGTGGCAGGCTTTACTCTTGTAGTTTAGTGATACGTGTGAGTATATTCAGTAAACTCTGGTATTGCGTCTGGTATATAGTGTGCCACACTCTCAGGAATCGTGGCAGGCTTTATTCAGTGAAAGTACTTCTTGAATTGCATCTGATATATAGTTTTTACACTCTCAGGACGTGTGGCAGACGTTTTTCTTGTAGTTCATTTCTTACATGACATTATACTTATAAGCATAAGCTTTATTGTTATTTTAACATCTCATTATGTTGTCCTTATTTAAGTATAAAATCCGATCAGGACATTATGTTATTATTAATATTATAAAACACAAAATAAATAATCCACGTTGCCTTTCAAAGAGATTAAAATTAAATTAAACAATAAGTTTTATTAATTAATCCGTACTAACTAAAGTGTTATATTTAACTCAGAATAGTTTTGGAGAGAACAGCTGGCAAAGTAAACAAATTAACTTTACCAATTGTTGTTACAAAAGCATTAATTTAAGTTTGTTTGAACACTAGCTCCAGTCAAATATCAACATTTGTGTTGCATTTTATGTTGTATAATTAATTGCGTGATAATTAAAAATAGGATATATACTGAGTTCAAATAGTACTAGAACAGAATATTACAAAATAACAGAATATACAGTATTCTGAACATGTTGAAAACATTTTGTCCTTTGTATTTTGTATTTCATATTGTGTTGTATATTTTGTCATAATTGTATCATGTTTGTTAGTTTATACGAATATAATTTCTCAACAGTCGACCACAATCATATGCATGTAGTTCTTCTAAAGGTTTTCTTTTTTTTTCTATGGATTAATTGAAAATAATAACAGTTTTGAATATAGGCTAAGGTAACACCTGAATACTACAGGAGTTTATATAAGTGCCCCTAGATCCACTTGGAGGGGAACACCAGCTTGGAGCCTTGTCATGAGAATATAGGCTAAGGTAACACCTGAATACTACAGGAGTTTATATAAGTGCCCCTAGATCCACTTGGAGGGGAACACCAGCTTGGAGCCTTGTCATGAGAATATAGGCTAAGGTAACACCTGAATACTACAGGAGTTTATATAAGTGCCCCTAGATCCACTTGGAGGGGAACACCAGCTTGGAGCCTTGTCATGAGAATATAGGCTAAGGTAACACCTGAATACTACAGGAGTTTATATAAGTGCCCCTAGATCCACTTGGAGGGGAACACCAGCTTGGAGCCTTGTCATGAGAATATAGGCTAAGGTAACACCTGAATACTACAGGAGTTTATATAAGTGCCCCTAGATCCACTTGGAGGGGAACACCAGCTTGGAGCCTTGTCATGAGAATATAGGCTAAGGTAACACCTGAATACTACAGGAGTTTATATAAGTGCCCCTAGATCCACTTGGAGGGGAACACCAGCTTGGAGCCTTGTCATGAGAATATAGGCTAAGGTAACACCTGAATACTACAGGAGTTTATATAAGTGCCCCTAGATCCACTTGGAGGGGAACACCAGCTTGGAGCCTTGTCATGAGAATATAGGCTAAGGTAACACCTGAATACTACAGGAGTTTATATAAGTGCCCCTAGATCCACTTGGAGGGGAACACCAGCTTGGAGCCTTGTCATGAGAATATAGGCTAAGGTAACACCTGAATACTACAGGAGTTTATATAAGTGCCCCTAGACCCACTTGGAGGGGAACACCAGCTTGGAGCCTTGTCATGAGAAAATATCAAACCAATAGGGTTTCTCAGAACACAACAGATATTTTCGATAATGGGATAATTCTCACAATTACTACAAAACTCCCCCCCCCCTACACTCCCTGACTACACCTAGGCATCGGTTGGAAGGAGTTCCCTCACCACTCATCACAGTATGGCTTACTACGGATCTCCGTAGTAAGATCCGTAGATTCAATTATTGGTGATTGTCGTTCGTGTTGATGATTAGTGCGTGACGTTTTTCTTTCATCTATTTATATAACTACGTAGGAAGTGTTGACGTAGGTTTGTAGTAAGCTCAATTACGATAACTTTGGGTGATTTTGGGGGTTTAAATTTATATAATACGTTTTCATTGCTTACATAATTAATTGCATGACTTGTTTTTCATATTAGGGTAAATTTGTATAAATCATTTGAATGCAATTCCTTATTAAAACGATCGCGTAACCTTTATATATAATTTTTAAGGTTTTAATCTACATAACAAAATGTGGAAAGTACAGACAAGGTCCAGACTATTTACGTTTGAGCCTTTAAAAGGTGGCCAATATTATATTAACATTTTATTTAAATATGATAACTATTCAGGAGTTAATTTAAGCACACAAATTCATGGACATCTGATTACAGAGTGTGATAATGTATTTTTACTTTCTCCCATATGCATATGCGTTAGCACAGAGAAAATATTTTAATCTAAACATTTCTTTTACAAGTTGGTCTAAAAATCTCAAAAAGTGGAATATTGTAATCAAACAAAATTTTGGTGTCTGTCCGTATGTGTGTATGTGCAGTTCACTGGAAACCAAACGGATGGATCAATTTTCATTACATTTTGTGTATATGTGTTTGAAAGTGACGTTTAGCCAACTTTTTTATCTCCAGTTTTTCCACTTTTTGAAATTTTAGTTTTTTTTATTTTATAGGCAAAAAACATACAACAGTGGAATTTTCACCAAGAACAGCTATAACGATTTTGATTTAATTTTCTGGAAAGATAACAATTATAATTTAAAATATTTTACTAAAAATCGCATGTCTCTAACTTGACTCGTTTTTAAGCTATGGAAAAAAACATGATTGGGAAACAAACTGGTAATTTTTAAAGTTTTCATTTTTTTAGTTTTAATATGGGGTAAAGTTTATGCCAATTCTTTGGAACCATTTATTATCTTAGGGGCTTACTTTAACGGCTTGTTTTGTTTGTCGTTCTTTATAACTCAAGATTATTGTTTTCAGAATTTATTGTTTTAATTTAATACGTTGCACAAAATTTAAGTACGATTATTTAAAGAATTCCTACAACAAAATAAAACTTTATTACGACAAAGAAAACACAGGACCATAAATTAGACTGTGCCGGATACAAGGAAAGGGTAGAAAGAGGGGTTATACTGAGGTTTTAAGTTACTCCATATATCTGCAACAGTGTTTCTTTTTGTACTCATCAATTACCCCTCTGATCACATGTTTCGAGAACATTTTAAAGCTTAATAAACCTACAATATTACAAAAATGTATAACCTTCATTGCGTTATTATGTATAATATATAACACAGTAACGCAACAATGTTAATTTATATGCTACTGTGATAAACAGACATGTTATAAATTTATATTTAAACGTCATAAACGTACAGTTTATGTTTCCTTGATATCAAATAAATAATGTTTATTTCATGATACAAATACGCATAAATATTAGAGAATATGTCTACTATTATAGAAAATAGGACAAGATCACTGCATTTTAATATGAAATTACCTTTTTTAACGTAGGATAACTTAATATGTTTCTGAATTGATCCTGGATCTGTTCTAAAAATAAAATACGTGTATACAACCAATTCAGACTCACTGAATGAGAAAAAAACCATGTGTATATACCATTCACCGAGAGTTGAGAGTGAGGCTCCACTTAGACTGATGCTTTTACAAGTGCGCTGGCCAATAATAAATCCGAGTGGACCCTTGATTTACAACAAGATTGATTTAGTCCAGTAGGCAGTAAGTCAGTCTCAGGCAGAAAGGACAGTTCATCACTACAGCAAGATGTGAACGCCTGTGAATCGGCCTAACGCTACGTCACACCAGCAATGGGTGGAGCTTCACTTTCAACTCTCACTGAATAGAATATAGGTTTAATAATATTCAACTATTATTCATATCCTCACCACGTCTACCAACAGGACTGATTGTTAACTTTTTAATGACAGTCTTTTTAATGTTAAATATTGAGTTTTTTAAAACTAACTTTCCATTATCTGTATTATAGTTTTAGATCTACTTATTTCTATTGATACGTCATATGACTTTTTTAAAGAAGGAAGAGGTTATATATTGATACTTAAACATTATATTTTCGGATCCTAAATTAACTTTACAGTCATAAGATACAAAATTCAAACTTAGCTAACTGTTTATGAGAGCCAAATATCGAAAGTAAGGACTAGTATATTTCTATTTGAAAACTGAGCCCAGCTTTTAAGGAACGTCAATACCGTACAATCTCATATCCCAATATTCAGGCTATCCAATTCCTACGCAAATCCATTTTAACTAAAGCTGATATTGGTATTGTGAATGCACCAGTATCAAAAACAAAAATTAACATCAAATTAAATACAAACAAAACCACTTTAAACTTCCGATTTTAACAATTACTTGAAATAATGATTGGGGGAAAATTATTGGGGATTTCCAGTTCTTCAAGTGTTTAAAGAAACAAATACAACGTTTTGACTGGTATTTGTAACAACTCCTGTTTAAACGTTGTCTTTGTTCCTTAAAACACTTGGAAGCATTGGAAAACTCCAATAATTGTCTACCATTCATGAAAACTCCCATGTGAACAAAAAACTTTAAAGCAACATCTATAGCAAATTTTAGTCATATTTATTAAATACATAATATAGGGTGGAAAAATATGGAAACGCTGTCACAACTTTTGTATACTTTACTTGTAAAAATGAAATCTTGTACATCATCATCGTTACAAAAACGCGCTTTTTGACGCCTTTGGCGACATTTCATCTTTTCAGGTGGACGGCCCGTGAGTGGTTAAACGAAATTCTTCAACGTAAACCTAGATCGAGTTTGGTATCAAATGACAGCTCTATTCAATAGAAATTGATTGCCGCAAACCGGACTTCGAAAGGTTCATCCTTAACAGAGTAGCGGTCATTTTAATTTCAAAGTAACTAATTTGATCAATATTACTTCGTTCTATATATTTTTAAAAATCCAACACCACAATGTGACAAAGGAAAAATCAATACCATACATAAAGGACAAAAGGAAATCAGAGTTGCTATATTGATCCAAAAGAATACAACAAACTAATATTGTATGGCAATTCTATTTTGTACGAAGAAAACCAAGATTCAAGACGAACGTAAAGCACTATATTTTGACATGATATCTGATGAGAGGTATGCATATTCTTTATTATTGTTGTAAATCTTTTTTATTTTTTAGATTATGTTATCCTTTGGTGTTAATTGTTTTTATTTGCTATTGTTAATTGAATTAGTTAGTTATTTTTTATATTTTATTTTATTTATTGTATTTTATAATGTATTTTACAATTATTTACCAATATATTATGAATGTTATTATGTTCTGAATAATTTTTGTATATGTTATGCGTGTTATATTTATATTTCTGTTTTCCATATTTTTAATATAGTTAATTTTTATTACAGTTTTAATGTCAATTACTCTATGTATGATAAATATTGATAAATTAGAGTAGATAAAGTGATGGCATCCTCGGCTTCAAATAACGATTAAAATGGCTTATGTTTAAAGTGAGTAGAATTCGTTAAAAAGGCGAAAATTTTTTGTGAAAAAATCTGTACAAAACAGTTTTAGAAAAAAACTAAATTATTACATTCAAGACATCAAAGTTCCAGCATTGCTAAGCTGGTAAATAAAAGTCAATATAAATTATAATAGTAGCATAAATAATAAAAATCCCACACGTATTACTGTGATACTTTGGGATTACCTGTTTGTATTTCATGTATAACATTTTTTGAATAGATATGTTTTGAATTTAAATTGAAAATTTAATTAAATTGAATGTTTGTGTAGAGGAAACTAACCGTAGGTGGTTTGTATGTACACATAATATACATGTATTAATTTACTATTCCAACTGGCTTCAGCCGTCTAGAGCTGGACGTGTCCTGGTTTAGAATGCAACACATTCACGGTGTACAGTTGCAGGGTGTCGTGCTAAGGGAAGTCGACGTGTTTGTACAGGGAAAGCTGACAAGAACACGTATCCAGTACGAGGAAATACAAAAAAAAAATATTATTTATTAAATATTGTTTTTAAAAATTCGAGGCTATATGATTCTTTATTTTAATATTTGTGCATTTCGAAAAAATCACACCGTTACGATAAAGTTATGATTGGTTAAAAAAAACTTAAACAGTACTCGTTTGCAATTAAATTTAACGCTTTAATTTATTTGGGTTTTGTAAAACTCTTACAACATAATAAAATGTTGTTCTTAATGTTATATTCTTTTGTGAGTAAAAGAAAAAGATACATATTTCCTACGAAATAATCACTATACATTCATGTGTTAAATATTAATACACCCTTTCTTGGAAATATACTAGGTAACTCGAGGGAATTTATTTTTATTTGCTGTTTTATGAAAAATAGTATGAAACGAAATGGTAAAACCTATAAAGGCATTTTTGTTTCTTGCGAAGCGACTTTCACAAAAAATGTCAATTTATTTGTTAATCGGATCAAAAGATTTTCCAATTGAATAAAGAGATGATTTCAATGAATACAAAAGAAAAACACCTTTTGCAAATATTTCCTTTTCATCTGAGAATAAATCGTTTAAAACTAATTGTATATTTCAGTTCACCAGTTAAGTTAAGGACACTGATATTATAAAGCTGAGCAATATTTTTAATGAAATGCACTTAATTCATTTTATACATATTATATAAGTTTCGGCTCTTATGCCATCTTCGGAGTATTAAAATACAACCTAATTATAATAAATGAATAATTAAACAAATAAAACAATTGTAAACAACATATGGTCAATTTATTAGGTAGGTGAGTTGAATTTTATCGATTATTAATTCATATTAATATATACGAGTATTAAAACATAAATTATTAGTAAAACTGAAACTATCCACCTACTAAATTAACCCAATTTTTCCATTACTAGCGGATAAGAAATTCGCTAACTCTGGACGTAAAAATGATTGGAGAACAGTTTTTAGAGCATTAGAATATTTATCAAGTGGTAATGAATTAACGCAAAAAGTGGTAGTGAATTAAAGAAAAAGATCCCAAAAATACTTTAACCCTTAACGGATCAACATGGGCCTAACAGACCCAAGCGTTTTTTTATTTTACGCGTAGTTCACCAGCCATTACACCCACGGCTTTGATATTTTCTGTACCTTCACGTTTTCATGGACTCAAACATAAAATGTAATTGTTTCTATTAAAAAAAATGTAAGCGGTTAAAAAATATAGTTGTTTTTGGGTCTGTCAGACCCATGTTGATCATGTACGAAACTTTTTTTAGTAATTGGTAAAAATTAAATTAATAACAAATTAGTAAAAATTAAAATAATAATAAAATTTTATCAAATATGTTGTATTAATTTAGAGTACCACATTTGTAACAGGTTTGAGGTTTCTTTGCCTGTGGTATACAAACATATGTCAGAGCAATATTCATTGAAGATAACACAAACCACCACACATGTACTGTTTGCATACATTTTTTAAATACAAATCAATAAAACTATGTTTTAGGAGTTTTTCTGTTGTATACACAATAACAATTTTGACTAATTAAGGTTGTTAGTCTCAAGACCCTTGGGTCTCAACACCAAAAAAGTATATTTAAGGAAAATAATATTTCGTAATTAAGAAAAAAAGTTGAGTTTTTTTATATAATATAAAACTGTTGAGAGTTCACTTTAGTTGTTTGTTGGGATTTTTTTTTTGTGCCGGATCTGTCACACCCATGTTGACCTGATGAAGGACATAAAAATAAGATTAAAACATAAACCATCAGTAAAATTTAAATTGCTCACCGACTAAATTAACCAAATTTTATTTATTTACAATTGTTTTATTTTTACAATTATTCATTTCTTATAACTAGGTTAGCAGACACGTATTAGTGGGTGCTGCAGTTGTGGCCTCTTCGTTTTTTGTATAAGTACGTAAGTAGTTCAGGATGCTTTACAGAACACTTAATTACCTAGTAAAGGCTTTCCTTCTTTATGAAACTTACCTATCAGATTTCTTTCAGCACTATTTTTTAAAGGTCCTGCTACGTGAATACCACCATAAAAATATTATTTTTTTAATAGGTTACTGAATGTTTGAGTTGTTTAAAATTACCTCCCAATTAATTAAAATTACGTCTGTTATTCAGGAAATTACAATACAGTAGGAACAAACACACCAATTTATTTGAATCACTTAGTCCAGAACTGTTTTCAGTTGACAACATGTTTACGAATGGTTGTGATTTTGACACCGCCAGTAGTATTGTGTGACACTGTGGTTGGGGTTGAACTGACGTCATCACTTGACCTTGACACACTTTACCACAACACATCCTGTGGTTGAGTTTCATTTAATTATCACAATATCAGGACTATTCCACAACGTACGTCAACTACGCATTACGTACTGTCCAAACCAAATCCACATCAAATATAACTTGTGTACAAATTTTGTAAATTCTATTTACTACGTTGTTTAACTAGTTATTTCAAAAAGTATCTTAATAATGACAAACGAATAGGAATATAGAATTTTAAATATTATTTTTAATGACAGGTAACTTATAAGCTGTAAAACCAACTTACAACATTTATATTCTTCTGTATGTTTCTACAATAATATGGAAAGATTCCTACCTCAACATGCATGAATATGATAATTTTTAATGATAATAGTAATAACTAGATTTAATATACTACCATCCTTCCTCAGATAAAATAATATCAAATTCATTAATATACATAAAATTAACTTATTTATATATATATTTTTTTTTTTTTTTTTTTTTTTTTTTTTTAGGAGAGGCCGACCCCTTCTTAACCTTAGTCTGCCCATTCCTCATAGACAATTGATCTGTGCGAGGAACTTATTCAGACAGAGTAAGGGGGCGAACCAGTACAGTACAAGGTGATTATTACTGATAAATATTTCCAGTCTAGGTCGGATTCGAACCAGTCTATCTCAAATCCAAGCTCAAAGTCCTGACGCCTTAGACTGCTCGGCCACCGGCACGCCCGTTATTTGCATCGTTTACACTCACAAGATCAGAGTGCTATTTTTGTTCTCCGTGTTATGTTTAGCGCATATAGGGGTTTCAATGTAAGATCGGAATCGTTCCACCGCTGAGCTGCTTTACTTCATCGGTGTGACTAACTTCCACATTCAACTCCCACATCAGTGTTTATTTGGAAAAAAACTGTAATGAACTTACATTATTACTCATCATGTTATTGTTATTATTAAAGTTATTTTAATACTAAATATTTTTTACTTTAAGCTTGATTAATTGCTGTTAATCAACCCAACAAATGGCCACTGCTGTTAATGACGTAGTGAGTGGGGCTTGGTAATTTACTGACAGCTCTCTTGATCTGCCTTCTTCCTAGTTGCCATGACAACATTAAATATAATAATAACATAGCGAAAGAGTAGATCTCTCTCTCACTTCCACCAATCTCTCGCACATTCAATAGGTCACTTTCTAAGCAGCCTATCTATAATAACAAAAGAAAATTGATATTAAAATAGTAAATCATTTATACCACCAATTACACAGTGCTCTCATATGCTTTAAATATATAACTTTTATCTATAATCTAACCTCTATTCTTTGATAAAAATAACGTTTTTACAGTTACAAAATGTAGTGCTAATATTGGACCTGCATACTAAAAATGTATGTACCCCTTAATTATCCATTTTGTTCTTATTACGTTTTATATGAAGTTTACATTGTCAATGCTTAATGTACTTAAGTTTTATTACTATTCAAAATAATTGTAATTATTATTAGTGGCTCATTCATTCAACAATTATTTAATGGATTAACCAAGCCTCTAAGGGAATATCTACATGCAACTATTTGTGTTTAAGTGATTATTTAGTAGAGTATTAAAATTACTTTTTTTTCAATCCAGCATTATTGTCAATCCGTATATATTCCGTGCTAGAGAAGAAAATGAAACAAATGTTGATGCAATTAAAATACTAAAAGAGATAAACTTAACTAATAGGAAATGTATTTCATGGTAGGCTGTTAGTTAGTTTTATTTAGTACAGTTTATAGTTAGGTTTATGTATTTAAAGTTCAATTTCCATAATAGACAAAGAATAAATTCCATTTAATTTGAATAAGGTGGAAAACAAAGGAAGGTACTTAAAGAATTATTTGCAAATGAAAATTGTTATCTCAAATATTTTAAGAGACGCTGAGTAAACAACAATGATTCAATTTTCAATGAATGTGCTTTAACAAGTGTTTGGGTACTCATATCCGAATTACTTCTAATATAAAAGGACTCGCTTGTGCCAAACATGTGAAATAAAATAAAGATATGTATCTCAATGTTCAATGAATGTGCTTTAACAAGTGTTTGGATACTCATATCCGAATTACTTCTAATATAAAAGGACTTGCTTGTGCCAAACATGTGAAATAAAATAAAGATATGTATCTCAATGTTCAATGAATGTGCTTTAACAAGTGTTTGGGTACTCATATCCGAATTACTTCTAATATAAAAGGACTCGCTTGTCCCAAACATGTGAAATAAAATAAAGATATGTATCTCAATGTTCAATGAATGTGCTTTAACAAGTGTTTGGATACTCATATCCGAATTACTTCTAATATAAAAGGACTTGCTTGTGCCAAACATGTGAAATAAAATAAAGATATGTATCTCAATCTTCAATGAATATTGCTCTGACATATGTTTGTATACCACAGGCAAAGAAACCTCATTTCCAACCACTTTCCTATGGTGAAATGACATTTGCTTGTGACATACATGTGAGGGATGCAAAGTAAAATACATATCTTAACTTCCGATTCTCTAACATTCATTCTCATATATATAAAAACTTTTTAAATCTGTTTGTGCGTTTTAACACTTGAAAGGCTTATTAATCCTATATATATATAATACGTGAAGACTTTTATTTTCAACGCTTCTCCACCCATTTTTTTAAATAAAATTTTACGATTGAGGTGTCAAAATATTTCCCATAATTTGTAGTTGTACAAATAGGTCTCCATTTTTCAATATTTTTACTCTGAAGGCACAATAAGCTCTCAAAGTACGTTTTTTGCCATGATAATTACATGGATAGAGTCTAACTTAGTAAAAAAGAACAGGTGTTCAAATGTAAATAATTATGTTTATAATATTGAGAATATTGGTTTTACATCTTTCTTAATCTTAATAGTAAAATTGAGTATTTATATTTAAACTATAAATAAGTTGGAAGTCAAGTGCAATGGGTGAGCTACTAGAAGTAAATTTACATAAATTATGATTGTACTTAATGCAGTTTAACCACAAATATTTGTTATCGAAAAGTGTATGCCGAGGACGAGGTGTCACGAGCGCAACGAGGGGTTGGCAAGTTATGCGAAGCGTTCAGGGGTGTCCCCCTAGTATTAAATATTAAATTAAGAGATGAATCTCTTTCAACTACAAGAATATTTTACCAAGCATATTACATAATCTATGAACAATCTGATAGAAAATTACTTGAGGCAATCTTGTTTAATTATGTGAATTAATAATGTATGTTAAGAGAGCTCTAAACCCCCTCGCTGAGAAGCGTAAAAACTGCTTTGCGTGGTCCAAGATACTGCCTTTATTTACTGTCGTAAAATTATAAATGGAACATCTATTTAAAGATAAAGACATTTCTGACTCGAATCGCTTTTTAGAATTTTCGAATTCTCCTTCATTTCGATTTTATAGGTTATTGAAGTTGTCCAATATTCAAACTAGTGCCAAAATAAAACTAGAGCTGTTATCGAAATTTTAAAAAGCGATTTTAGTAATGAATTTATCTAGTTTCAATTTAGTTTTGGTTTCAGATCGATATCTTTAAAGCTTTAGCCGCAATGTAGGACCGCGGAATTGCCTGCGTGGTAATTTATTGCTAAAAAAATGCGGTGATTCGTGAGATCCAAGTCTCGAAAACCTCGAACTTCTTAGTCGCGGATGGATTTTACTACTTCATTCATAAAAACCTTTCTTCGTTTAACTTAACATCGATGGATGCAATGTAGGCCTACGACGACTGATATAAGAATTATTTTACAGACTGATTTACTCACTTATAGTTAGTCTATTTACTTTTGAATGGCTTATTTCGTTTAAATTAAAATGTGCGTTCCCATTTGGTTCCTGATATAATCTAACCACAAAGTAAAGCATGAAACGTTTATTCGTAATGACATTGCACAATATTTATTATGTCATGACAAATACTGTAATAATCATCTATATACAACATTTCTATGAAATAAATCATATAAACTACATTAACGCATAAATCATATGGCCTACATTGCTCTCAAGTTAATCACCCATAATTGGGCAACTAAAGGAATGTATAATCTAGCTTTTATAACGTGTGGTAAACTTACTCGTCTTGATGTTAACTACCTGAGTACCTGTTTATCTCATGACATTCCTATATGAAGTGTTGATCACGTTTATACTCAGTTGAAAGTGAAATGAATAATGGTGCGAAATGCTATGTGAAACCGCTTGGCACTTTCATTTGTTATAAGTTAATTAGTTACTCAGTAAAGTAGTTAACCATTAGTTAAGTAACTCTATACTTTCACATTTTTATGATTTGATATGAAACATTTGGAGAGACAATATAATAGCACAATTTTTATTGTTTTTATTATAATACCAATTTTTTATGTAATACTCATATTTATTTAAGATACTTTAGAAAAGAAAGATAATATTAAAGATTAATTTAGGATATAAATCGGGTAATTATGCACTTTCTAGACGCTTCTAAAATAAACTTATTGTTGAAAAATTGGTGATTATGATATATCTCTTGGGAGATTGTTTAAACCATGGAAATTTCGTTTTTTACTAAAAAATCGAAAAACTAGTTTTTTAGCAAACAGTAAAAAACAGCTATTTAAAACATCGTAATTTTACAATATTTATTTCTTCATGCTTTAAACAAAAATATTGTCAAAAATACACTTTTTTAACCTAATTGTCTATTTACTCAACAAACATTCGTAGTTTGTGTTAATTTCGGATTCCTTACCTCCGAGACGGTTTTCCGGCCATGCTTCCAGCGAATATGTGTTAATTTGGCATTTTTGGTTAATAGTTAGTGTTTATAATGATCGCATAATGGCCACTAATCGTGATTCGTTGCGAAAGTAGTTTTTCCGTTATATCTTGATACATATATTAAATAGACTAAAAATAGTTGTAAAATTAGTATTCACCGTAAAGAAACACACCAAATTTAAAAATAAGATTAAATATAATTTAAATTAGTATGAATATGTCAAAAATACTAAAAGTAGTGACATTGGTTTTTTCCAAATTATGGTAAAAAAACGTAATTTCGGCATAGTAAAAAGAATATCTCATAAAAATATAGCAAATTATTGAAGCATTTTAGGCAAATTTATCAAATTTTTTGTGCCAAGAAATTGAAAATAACCATCGATTTAAAAATAAGAGTTAATTTATCATTAAACACCGTATAGTACATAAACATAGTACATAATTATAATCTAAAAATAGTACCTAAACATGTTTAAAAGAACTTTGTATGTACTTTTGAGTTGTCTTTACTTCAACAGATTCCTGTCATAAATATTTTTAGATGATATAATTTTCAATCTATCCTAAAAAATCTAACAAAAAAGGAACCAAAAATAATCCTCAGCTGATTTTATTTTAATATCTCCAGCCTTTAGTAAGGAAATTACTATAAATTACCCTACAAATGAAAACAGAAATATTCAAAAGTAAACCATAAAAGGTTACTGGTAAATTAACTAAAAAATAATCTTTTAGGTGGGAAAAAGGGTCACGTAACTAGCAACAAACAAACTCTACTAGCTTACAGTTGTTTGTAGATTTGACACAAGAGCAACTAAACAAGAATCACACCTGGTGCTGACGACCAGCTGACGTTTAGTCCAGGTGTTACTAAAAAGGGCAGAAAAAAGATACAATATTTTGAATGTGGCAATAAAAACTGAAAACGTTCTTAATTTTTATTTGATATATTAAAGTAAAAAATGTTGAATAACTCTGAAATGTAGCAATAAATATTACATATCAAATCTAATTCTATTTTTATTTATTTACTATCACATAACAAATGAAAACTAATAGTTTATTAATTATTATAATAATTCTTTCTGAAAGATGAATACTTAGTTTATTTAAGGCTCTTTCTCATTGTTATCCCAATTCTTACTCCACTGAAAAATTACAGATTTCATAATATGATAAAAATATTAGGTAATATAGAACACTCTTATATTATTACTATTTTAATAATATTAGAATACTATTTTTGATAATCATGGCTGTCAGTATTATCTGTTTTGGCCATCTTGGCATGTTATTTATTGATACATTGAACGTGAATGTTACTATTTACTATTTATTGATGTATTGTATTGAACTATTGTTATTGCTGTTTTTTATTACTTTTGATGCATTGAATGCTATTGAAATGGGAATACTGTTGGTATGAAATTAATAAATGACAGCATACTTACTTCTAAAGCCTTATTATTCCAAATTGTTTTCAAGGAATGTATTTATTTGAGTTTTATTTTTATGCCTTTTTATTTGTTATACATTTAATTTCCAATATTTAATTTACTTATTATTATACGACGGCTAATTCGTGCCCTCCTCTTATTATCAGTTATAGTTATTAGGGTGTTGTAAAACAGCTGTTGTTCTGTGGAACTATGATGATCTAGATTAGTAAAACATAAAAGCAATGAAAACAAAATGAATTTAAAAATTATTTTATCGATGGCGTTCTCTTCCTAAATTGTGTGTTGCGTGCGTTTATTACGCAGACTCAGTTTTAGTTTAGTAAGATAATCATTTAACTATTTTTTAACTAATAGAATTACTAGTGAGTACTCACTGGTAAATACATAAATAAGTAGGTTAAATGATTAATTTGGTCATAACAATTCAAACAAATTAAACCTTAATATAAAAACGTTTATTTTCATACCATTAATTAATTATGAACGACGTGATTCGTGATTTACCTCGAACACTAAGTCTCTTGAGAGTACTGTATTAAATCTAACACATTTTAAGTGCATAAGAAATAACACTTATACGATAAACGATTTAAAAAAATAATTAAACATAATGAATGGCCTTAGCGATATATAAATACTGGTGCAACATCAGAGAGAATAAAAAGAAAATAAAGAAATGAATCTCGGTATATTTTATTGCATTGTAGTTATATTTTAATGCATACTCCGAAAACATTATTTATTTGAAGACAAGGTAAACTAACCTAATTTCTGGTACTTTAATAAAAGTTCAGTTTTGACCTAGATCGTTCATTTTATGTCGTTACCGAACTTAGCATGACGGAAAAGAATCTCTTTGTTTACTTAGACTTTTTGTTTATTTGGAAATAATGAAACTCTCAAAATAAAAAAAGAATAAACACTAAAAAAATAAATTCCAAAAACATGTAACTTTGATTGTGTTTTAATAATCCGTCCTAATGTAGCAAATTGGATAGTCTAATATCCGATTGGATTAGAAAAGTTTACTAATTAAGTGCTATCACACAAATACACATTAATAACTAACATATAATTGAAAATTGAGTAATTAGTAACTGAAACATAATATGACCTACTTTTATCAATAACTAAAGCACGAATGTTAAACTGTCTGGAAAACTATATTTAGTATATAGCTAACAATCGATCCTGATATAAAATATAACTTGAATAAAGTATTTTATAAGTTACTATAACTGCATTATGCATCTCTCTAGTATATTCAGACATAAAGAATAATCTGATAGAATCAAATCCAAGGTTTAGGTTGCTTTATTACAAGCATATGTTTTCCAGTTGTCACTGTCCGCTCAAAGTTTGTGTGCCCACAGGAGACGAGTTGTACAACGAATCCACTGTTTTCCACGGGAATCTTGTTATGTCTGTAGAATGTCCACAGTACAAGCAGCCACAGCTGTTGAAACAAGCTGGACATTTGAATCGGAATCCTCAAAATCACAGCGTTCGTGTTTTAGTTTTCCCCTCTCATTTTCCTTTTTGCGTGGGAAAAGGCTTTTCACAGCTTTAAGATACATTTTCCAGCAACAATATTTTGAGATTCAGGATGTTGCTTATTTGTCCTGGTTGTCAACATATTTTTATTTTTGAGTTTTTATTGAGTTTTTGCAATGATTTTGTTTTTTATTTAAAAAAACAAATAATGGGAAGATTTAAATGGTATTCTAGAAAAATGCTGTTGCTGCTTTTCATCTAAAAACAGGTCATGACTGCCTTGGAAAGTATCTTCATCGCTTCGGAATGTATGAAAATCCAAATTGTTTTTATATGTAACTCAACTGATCTTATGGACAAAGACCATATTATGAACTGTTCAAAATTAACGAAAAATAAATTGTATTGTAGATATGGGAAGCCTACATAGTTAACTAATGAATTAACGACGTTTTGTCAAATACTTTGCTGTTTAATAATATATATATATATATTAGATTCTTGAACTCTTCTCTGAAGTTCTTACATGTTCACAGTTTCATTGTCAGGCTTACTTTTGCTTGTAGTTTTTTTTACCTTTTCCTTTGTTACGTACTCTTCAGCTTCTGTTTTACAGTGAGAGGACTTAATTACTCTGCACTTACTGCACCTGACCCAAAGGATTTGTATGTCATAGGTTGTGAAAAGATCGAATATCTTTCGGTGAAACAGGTCTTGCTGATGACATACTGACAGCAACGAGTGGAGTAGCTGTATGTAAAACTGCAGAATCGTCAGTTGTACACGACGAAGAGGCTAAAGGTACAAGTGGGGAAATGGGAGTCGTTGCAGGTGTAATATCAGTAAAAGCAGGACGACAATCAGGGTTGTTTGTAATTTCGTCAATAAAATCAGCTACTCGAAATTTCAACTAATCAAACGGAAAGATTCTAAACTTTTTGAAACCATTCACTGCGATTTCAATTGTTACTGCACGACTGTACGTTCGACCAAACAGGGCACCAACCAAGTAAACTAAGAGCTCAGAACGAGTGAGCATCCAACCAGTGTTATATATCATTTGAATAGATTTGTTTAATAGAGCCATGAAAGCAACTTCCAGCGGTTGCACCTTATACGCACTATGAGTGGGGAGACACACTATAATAACCCATTTTCCCTTCCAGCGTCAATTACTGAGACAATATGGGTCTGGAATAGTGTCCATCCTAAATTGGGTGCCTTTAAGGTTACAGATTAATATGTTATACAAAACAAGTGAGCTCACGTACCCTTTCTTAGGGGTAGATTGGAGTACAAAAATTAGGTATGTAAATATTGGATTTTTCAAAAATCACATAAATTTGAATAAAATTGACACCTGAAGTAGTAGATAGCCAAAAATCACATGAAGGGTAGAGGAAAGAAGGTGAGGTGGAGTTCAGGTGTTTTATTATAGTCCAGCCGTTCTAACTTTACCCTTGATTTTTGCAGGCTAAACTGGAAAATCGACATAGGCAACGTCGCATCCAAAACACCACAGCCCTCCTCTAAATTTTACATCCGGTGATTCATAATTAAGAATAACGTAGGTAGGTTGAAATTTTATTTTTTAAATGGGAATTTAAATCTTTTTAGTGTTTACAAATATCAAAAAAACGAAGTCAATCGGACAATTTTAACTTATAAAAACTATAAAGCCCTAGTTGTGATTTATCTAGACCGGAGACAAATTATCCATGGGACAGGAAGGAGCCAAACGCTCAAGATGTTACCATGTTGTGCTCCCCTCAGAGGTAAAGTTAGAACGGCTGGAGTATAGCAGCAACACTGACAAGCTGAAACACATAAATATCCGTTATCAGGAAGGCATCCGATATTCAGTTGGTTTACCTTTTTTATTTTGTTATTTTTTTTTTAAAGGAGCCCCCTTCTTAACCTTACTCTGCCCATTCCTCATAGACTATTGATCTGTGGGAAACTTATTCAGACAGATTAGGGGCGAACCAGTACAGTAGAAGGTGAATATTACTGATAAAGTACCTTACCCTTGTCAACACTCAAATATCTCATTTGTTACGCATTAACTCATTATAAAACCTAATACAATCGAAGAGTCCTCAGACAATATTGTATTGTCAATTAGCCTTATCTTTTTTATTGATGAAGTGCTTAAGGAAGAAACATGAATAGTAATAAAATATTACAGAATAATTATTTAGGACATCAGCAAACTTACCTTAAAAGACAAGTTCACTAACATCAGCATAGTAGTCACAAACACAAAATCTCACAAATTTTCAACACCACAGGCATTTTCTTCAGGTGAGTAGAGGGAGAGAGAGAGAGAGAGAGACGTCTCTCTCTCTCTCTCTCTCTCTCTCTCTCTCTCTCTCTCTCTCTCTCTCTCTCTCTCTCTCTCTCTCTCTCTCTCTCTCTCTCTCTCTCTCTCTCTCTCTCTCTCTCTCTCTCTCTCTCTCTCTCTCTCTCTCTCTCTCTCTCTCTCTCTCTCTCTCTCTCTCTCTCTCTCTCTCTCTCTCTCTCTCTCTCTCTCTCTCTCTCTCTCTCTCTCTCTCTCTCTCTCTCTCTCTCTCTCTCTCTCTCTCTCTCTCTCTCTCTCTCTCTCTCTCTCTCTCTCTCTCTCTCTCTCTCTCTCTCTCTCTCTCTCTCTCTCTCTCTCTCTCTCTCTCTCTCTCTCTCTCTCTCTCTCTCTCTCTCTCTCTCTCTCTCTCTCTCTCTCTCTCTCTCTCTCTCTCTCTCTCTCTCTCTCTCTCTCTCTCTCTCTCTCTCTCTCTCTCTCTCTCTCTCTCTCTCTCTCTCTCTCTCTCTCTCTCTCTCTCTCTCTCTCTCTCTCTCTCTCTCTCTCTCTCTCTCTCTCTCTCTCTCTCTCTCTCTCTCTCTCTCCTCTCCTCTCCTCCCTCTCCTCCCTCCCTCCCTCCCTCTCCTCCCTCCCTCCCTCCCTCCCTCCCTCCTCTCCCTCCCTCCCTCCCTCCCTCTCCTCCCTCCCTCCCTCCCTCCCTCCCTCCCTCCCTCCCTCCTCCCTCCCTCCCTCCTCCCTCTCTCTCTCTCCTCTCTCTCTCTCTCTCTCTCTCTCTCTCTCTCTCTCTCTCTCTCTCTCTCTCTCTCTCTCTCTCTCTCTCTCTCTCTCTCTCTCTCTCTCTCTCTCTCTCTCTCTCTCTCTCTCTCTCTCTCTCTCTCTCTCTCTCTCTCTCTCTCTCTCTCTCTCTCTCTCTCTCTCTCTCTCTCTCTCTCTCTCTCTCTCTCTCTCTCTCTCTCTCTCTCTCTCTCTCTCTCTCTCTCTCTCTCTCTCTCTCTCTCTCTCTCTCTCTCTCTCTCTCTCTCTCTCTCTCTCTCTCTCTCTCTCTCTCTCTCTCTCTCTCTCTCTCTCTCTCTCTCTCTCCCTCCCTCCCTCCCTCCCTCCCTCCCTCCCTCCCTCCCTCCCTCCCTCCCTCCCTCCCTCCCTCCCTCCCTCCCTCCCTCCCTCCCTCCCTCCCTCCCTCCCTCCCTCCCTCCCTCCCTCCCTCCCTCCCTCCCTCCCTCCCTCCCTCCCTCCCTCCCTCCCTCCCTCCCTCCCTCCCCTCTCTCTCTCTCTCTCTCTCTCTCTCTCTCTCTCTCTCTCTCTCTCTCTCTCTCTCTCTCTCTCTCTCTCTCTCTCTCTCTCTCTCTCTCTCTCCTCTCTCTCCCTCTACTCACCTGAAGAAAATGCCTGTGGTGTTGAAAATTTGTGAGATTTTGTGTATTTTGTGTTTGTGACTACTACTCTGATGTTAGTGAACTTGTCTTTTAAGGTAAGTTTGCTGATGTCCTATCTCTCTAATATACTAATTCCTGGCCTAGTGCCCTTTAACCTAACGTAGAATAATTATTTAGTGATTAATACGCCTGTTTTAAAATACTTTGCTAATTGTTATATAAATTTTACCAAAAAATAGTAATCAAAAAAAGATCAGTATACTTTTTTAGGAATAGATCTCTTGTTATTTTCACTTAAAGAGACGCCAGGAATCAAAACGTAACAACATTTTAAAATTATTTCCCTCCGGATCAATATAACTAAAAGCTTGTCATCAGGGTAGGAGGAACACATTCTACTTCTATTCATATGCGAGACAGCTGTCAAGCTCGAAGTGTGCATTTGTCATACGACGTATGTCTTCCCCAGCATGTTGTCTAAGTCGTGTTGCTGTAACACACTACACCGTACTTCCGGTTCAATGTAACTATCAGGGGAGTAAGAACATATAGTACAGTTCTAGGTAAATACTTGGTAAGTATTGGTATTTAGACTATATTATTGGTAACTGTTAATGACAGGAATACTAAAGTCTGACAAGTCAAATATTGGTAACTGTTAATGACAGGAATACTAAAGTCTGACAAATCAATATTTTCGTTAATTTGATTCATTTAACATCAGAGACGAATTTGTTTAGTGGATTTTATTAGCGTCACTCCGAAGTTGTACTTCTTTGTTCTAAAAATAATGACCCACCCACCCATACACGTACAGTGTTATTGACCCACCCTTACACATACAGTGATATTGACCTACTGACCCATCCATACACGTACAGTGTTACTGACCCACCCATACACGTACAATGTTATTGACCCACCCATACACGTACATATGTATTGACCTATTGACCCACCCATACACGTACAGTGTTATTGACCCATCCGTACACGTACATTGTTATAGAAGTTGATTTCATTGACAGAACTTTTTTTACCTTTTTATTATTGCTATTTACTACTGAGTCTTTATTTCTGTAATTAATACCTGATTTAAAAAAAAATCCACTCCATTGAGCTAGGAAAGTCAATAGTGGTTCTCATGATACATAAAAGTAAAACGTTTAACTGTGGTTGTATTTACCAACCAAGTTTTGTTGTTATTTTAAACACTAATGACATTATAATTCGTTATTCAGCTTTTTCAATTCAATTCTTTTATTAGCCAAGAAAAAAACAATTACAAGAAATCTACTATTTTACATTGGCATCGTCAATTACGATTATTATTTATAGATCATACATTTAAGCACTTCAATATTAACAAGCTATAAAATATATAAAATGTTACTATTTTATGACAGCAATACTATATATAATATATGATAACCACAATAAAATAAATGGTTCCAAGAAATGGCACAAAAATTCCCCCATATTAAACACTCAAAAATCAAAACTTTAAAAATTACAAGTTTGATTCCCAAATATGTTGTTTTGCCTTACTAAAAAGCTAGTCAAGTTAGACACATGTGGTTTTTACTAAAATATTTTAAATTGTAATTTACATCTTTTCTGAAAATTTATTCAAAATCAGTATGGCCGTTTTTAAGAAAATTCCATTTTTGAATGTGTTTTGTCCATAAAATAAAAAAAATAAATAAAATATCAAACAAAAAAAGTATTGGCTAAATTTATAATAAAAATAAATACCAAATTTCATGAAAAATTATACATCCGTTTGGTCTCCAGTTAACTGCACATACACACAGACAGACACATACGGACAGACATCAACAATAAAAAAATACTTTTTTTGGTTCAGGGGGACCTAAAATGGATTTTTAGACCAACTCGTAAAAAAGGTTTTTTTACGATCGCAAAACTTTCTCTATGCTGACGCATATGGGAGAAAGTAAAAGTCAAGGGAAAAATATACAGTTTTATTAATCCTTCTGATAATAACACTAACACAATTATACTAAATAACTTTACAGAATAATTAATAGTAATCCTTAGATTCATATATGTATAATCGAAAATTAAATTTTAAACGTAGTGGTTTGATTCATTAAAATAATGACCAAATATAAAACATTGTTACTTTTACTAAATACTGTAATTTTAATTGAAGCTAAACATAACACAATTTAATAAAACAAACGCAGATATTATGCATTATTACTCATTATGTATTATTAAGACGCCGATCGTCAAGATGTGGGCGAATATGAGGGGCGGATGAGTGTGATGAGTGTAGATGAATGAGTGTAGTCATTGTTACTAACCATGATCGACTGTTCCTCTGAAAGAACCATTTATTAATAGCCAAATAAACGGGGCAACTAAGGGACCTACAGCTTTACGAGGAATCTGATCCACATAGTGTTAGTCTGATTTTCAGCTAACTTACAAGTCTGACACTCAGTTGTCTCCTACACAACATCTGCACCTTGACTACTATGCAACATGAACACCCCAGATTTCTCTATTAGTGTCCACGTCGATGGCAACCATTGAGCGGAAGCCGTGTCGGTATTAAGAGGACTGTGTACAGAACATATCACCTAATCTCGTCAACACTTTGTCTCCAAGTAGCTGGATTACAGCACTGCTCCACCAGTGCCGACTATTAATTATGTACAACAGGAAAAGATTTAGGAATTTTTCCAAGATGTAAAAGCATTTAGTAAATAATTTTCTTACTTCAGTTTTGAACTCTACAGGATAAAGATTTGCAATTGATTTAGGAAGGTTTTGAATAGTTTAATAGAGCCACCATTGCCGGCGTGGTGGCTCAATGGTTAAGGCTTCGGACTGCGGAGGGCAAGGTCTAAGGTTCGAATCCACACTGAGCCAGCGGTCATTACTTCACTCGTTGAATAAAGTTCACGCACAGGCTTGCAAGCCCATGTAAACTGGCGAGTGAAGTTTTTGTAAAAAAAAGGACCAAGGAAAACATTTCTTGGTTTTAGAAAAAATTTAATAAGATCTAAAGTTAAGCTGAAGGGTGTAGCAATGTTCTTTGATGGAGAGAAGCAGTGGTATATAGAGAGAGATATGGAGAGACATAATATTAGACTGAATAAAAAGTAGTTTACCGTAGTATCTGTAATTTGTACTAAAAACAGCTATTATCAGAAAATAAGCTATTAGGGAGAGTTGGTGGCCCGTAAAAGTTCAGTAAGTCAGTGACAATGTAACTGACCATAAATTAGTTGCAGTAAAGGTTCTTTTACTGTCATTTCGACTTTCTTAATTAATACTTTTGTTTGCATTCAAAAGATTGTAGCCTAATTTGAATGTAATGCCAGCCAAGATATTTTGTATTGTTATTCGCAGGAATGTTACCGATTTACTAATTTCAAATAATTTATGATTATAAAAAAATGATCAATTCTTGAGTTTTGTTTGTATTAAAAAAAAACTAATTAGCCTTTCACCAACCTATAAGTACAGTACAATTAAACGTCACACAACACAAATTTATTACAGTATAAGCACAAAATGCACAAATATATTACAATACAAGTAAAAAATGCACAAATATTATGCTGATCGATTTCGGTAAACCACGCTCACCTTCCTCAGACCAGAGGGATTCACAAAAGAATGGAAAATGGTGTTCTACAACTCAATTAATAGGCTTATGATCACGTGACCCTATTGGCTGGAATCGTCAAAATGGCGGCTGCTGCGATATTATTGGTTAATCTGTATTGGCTGTTACTTCTGTTCTTTTAGTCACTGAAAATATTTATTAAAAACTATTTCGGAATCAAAATTAATATGTTAATTCATTAATTTATCATAATTTTTAGATTTTTCTTTAAAAATAAATATCTCTTCCCAAGTATTCAAAATACGACCCTTCTTACAAACTTTTAGAATATATACATTTTCATCTATTTTATTCAAACTGAGGGTACAATTCAGAATGTGTTTAGCTACATTAGATCTTTCAGGTTTCTTGTTTTTAAAAGCAGAGACATGGTTTTTATATATTTTGTTAAAATGTACAATCTGACCTATGTAAAACATATTACAGTTAATCCTATATATTCCTGAATTATTGTATTTATCTTCACTTTCAATATTCGGGTGTAAAATGTTAGACATAGTATTACAAGCTTAAAAGCTGCTGATAAACTGAATTTCTTAAATCTATTACCAACTTTTTGTGTAAACGGTCCATTGTAATATAGGTATACATACTCCTTCTGTTCTTTTTTGGATTTTCCTTTTTTAAGTGTTGTTCGTTTATCGTCACGAATTTTATTTTCTATTTTCTTCTTTATTCTACTTCCAATTTCATCTATGATTGATGCCTTGTACCATTTGCAATAGCTATTTATGTTATTACATTTATATTCTGTTTTCTATCTGTAGCACTTAATGGTATTGAATACGCCCTATACAACATACTTCTGAAGCTAGCTGTTTTGTGAGACGGGGGATGGACAGAACTGTTATTTATTGTACAATTGGTTTGAGTAGTTTTCCCGAAAATTCTATATCAAAGTTTGTTTTGATCACGAATTATTTTAAGATCCAAAAAGTTAATTTTATTCATAGATTCAAGTTCACTGGTCAAACTAAGCTTCTGGTGGTGACAATTAAGTATATTTAACATATTATCTAAGTTATTACATGATTTCTCGTTAATTAAAACCAGAATATCGTCGACATAACGGATGTAAAATATGAAATCAGGTTCTTTTTAAATTTTTCTAAAATGGAGTCTTCATGATACTGTAAATAAACTTCTGACAAAATGGCTGACAATGGACTACACATAGCTAAACCATCTTTTTGTAGGTAAAATTTGTTATTGAAACGGAAGTAATTTTGTTTCAAGATAGTTTTGAGCAACTTTACAATTTGATTTACATACATATTGTTTCATATTGTTTTTTTTTTCATATTGTTGTTCTACAAGGTTTTCCCTCACTAAGTTAGTACTAGAATCAAAGTTCATACTATTATTGCCGATATTTACTTTAATGAACAATGTTTGCAGCATGGTTTAATACATAAATACGATAATGTGAATGTTAAATGTAATACTGTTTCTAGTAGGAAAACAAAACAACAAGCTGAAAAATTGTTTGTAAATAACTCACACAGTACAAGAAAACGTCACACAACACAAATTTATTACAATATAAGCACAAAATGTACAAATATATTACAATACAAGCACAAAATGCACGAATATTATGGTGATCGATTTCGGTGAACCACGCTCACTTCCTCAGACTAGAAGGATTCACAAAAGAATGGAAAATGGTGTTCAACAACTCAATTTTGTATCAAATCAAATTGTAATTTTGAGTTGTTGAACACCATGTTCCATTCTTTTGTGAATCCCTCTGGTCTGAGGAAGGTAAGCGTGGTTCACCGAAATCGATCACCATAATATTCGTGCATTTTGTGCTTGTATTGTAATATATATGTACATTTTGTGTTTATACTATAATAAATTTGTGTTGTGTGACGTTTACTTGTACTGTATATGTACCAACACGTATTATGCTAATTAAAAAACTCTAAATAAGTCAATTAAAGATTTGTATCGCAAAAAAGACGAACTGACCTTTAAGAATTACGACATTAATTTGTTAAAGAATATGGTAGTAGGGCTTGGTATTTGCTGAACGATAATCTTGATGAGGAAATTTCACGTATAATGGAATCGATATATAATGTATCTCAGTTAAAAGATTGTAATAGAAACGAAATTAGATATGTTGTGAGTAAAATAAGTAAAACAATGAAGGTCCAAACGAATAATTTAAAACAGGTTTTAGATTATAAAGTTTGTTTAGATGTAAAACAATTACAGAACGAAGATCTAGTCGCAGTTAAAGCGGATAAGAACAACTCAATTATAATCCTGAAAAAAGAAGATTATATTACTAAAACTGAAGATTTTATCAAGGAAAATAAATTTCAAGACCTTGTAGGTGATCCTACAAATAAATATCAAGATGAAAGCAATACATTTGTAAAATATTGTACAAAAGTTATTACTGATAATGTTCGTTTTAGGGATGTTATGAATAATCCTAAGGCACCCACAATGAATGGTATTCCGAAAATTCACGAATCTAATGTACCTATTAGGCCACTGGTAAATTTCAAATCTGCGCCTACTTACAAAGTATCAAAAATATTGTCCAATATTTTGACTTCGGCTTTGAACCTTGAAAATAAATATACCGTTATGAACAGTATTGATTTTGTAGATAAGATCAATCATGTAAAATTGTGTAATAAGATTAGGTTAGCCTCATTTGACATATGTAATCTGTATACTAATATTCCAGTTGATGAAATAAATTTGTGTTGTGTGACGTTTAATTGTACTGTATATACACCAACACGTATTATGCTAATTAAAAAGCAATGTATACGTATATCAGATGAAAAATGAGTATTAATATTTGGGTTTCGGGATACATAGCTTACACAAGTCATCAGCATACAAATCAGATTTAATAATTGTAGGCAAATCAATAACATATATAATAAACAAAAGAGGCCTCATAATTGAGCCTTGTGGAACCCCATAAGATACAGTTCAAAATGTTGATACTGAACGGTCAATCACTACATATAGGGACGCTAATATTTACACATATTTACACCCACAACACACACGGAATAGTATGACAAATTGATTGAGAAAATTACTATAGGCAATAAAATGTGTAATTAATAAAATTTACCTTTTCTTTTGTTAAAAATGCTTGTTTAACTTTGTAGTTTAGGAGCTTTAAGGTAATGAATAAACCTTCACTTTTTCTTTGTACTGAACTTTGTATTTTTATTAAATACACACAAATGTTGATAAAGATTGAAATAAAATTTGATACGAATTTTAGGTTTTATTAACACAATTCGGTTCAACAACTAAAGAACGAGATTAAACCAGATAAAATTGTGAACTAAATTATATTAAAACTATTAACATTTTTACTAAAACCCTCTAAATACTCCAAAGCTATTGAATGAACAGTTCAATTTCTGTTCTTTAGAAAGTGTTAAAAAAATTTAATCGTAACTTTTATGGGTACCTGGAAGGTGTACTGAAGTATTATATAATAATTTCAATCAACTTTTATAACACTTTATACATATATTTTAAAGTTAAAATAACAACGTTCACTGAACGACCAACTTAATTTTCATGAACGTATTTTCCCCATACCATAGCTATAATGGCTTAACAAACAATACTAACATGCCTAAGACAGATTGCTAGTTTCCTATTCAAGTTTTTCAACATATATTGGTTTAAGGCTTTCGTCCTGGGTATTGGACAACTGTATAAAGAACTCTTATAGAAAATAAAATTCAAATTTTGAAGTGTCTACACTTTCATATTCTCTGATTTCAATAAAGGACGCATCTTAAAGCTCATACATTTAACTTATAAACTTATCTCTCTGCAATGGATAAAGGTAGAATACCGTTCAAAACAAAGCACAGTAAATTTATTGCTACTAAATTAACTTGTAAACTTTAAATATTTGCATAATTAAACAAGGCAAATGATAACTCATTGTTTTATATTGATAATTATAATAATCAAAACGTATTTAAATCAATAAAGCTACGGTCACGGAGCAAAATAAATCATAATTAAAATAAAGTGACACTGATCTGTTTTAGTATTCTCACATCTTCTGCCTTGTAAAGAAAATAACAAAACCCGATTAAAAACAATCCAAATAAGAAACTACAACAACCTGACATTTATTTTTATTTTTGTAGTCTCTAATTCCTTGAAATGTTATAAATAAAATAAGTTTTTAAATAGCTAAAGCTCAAAAAGCTCGATGAGGTTTCTGTACCACTGTACGTGTATGGGCGGGTGGGTGGGTCAACACCACTGTACGTGTATGGGCGGGTGGGTGGGTCGACACCACTGTACGTGTATGGGCGAGTGGGTGGGTCAAGACCACTGTACGTGTATGGGCGGGTGGGTGGGTCAACTCCACTGTACAGGCACTGGGCGACACCGTGGTAACTAGACGACATATCGGGCGGGGATCCTCAACTTGTCACCCACGCCAATCCCCTCCCCTTCGTAAGTGTTTATAAGCTTGAGCAAAAAAACTCAAGCCTGCACAGAAATGTTGTAACATGCTCTTTGTGGCTTTCAGGACATTGCAATACTTTGTCAGGGACTTCTAATCTTGTTCCCTACTTATTCTAAAATAATTATACCTCTTTCCTATAGTCGATATAAGCTATATGCCTCATCATAAATATTGTGAAATATTGAAAACGAAGGACACGTTTCATTTTTAGAAGTTCACACCTTAAAAGAAACTGTAGCGTAAAGTTTATATGTCGTAAATGTGGGAGCAAGAATCACATAACCAGAATACGAAAAACAAAATAAATCGTAAAGGAAGAAAATAGTAACCTTTCTGGAAACAATAAGTCAGGTTGGGTGTGTGATATTTTATCTGGATTTCAGTCGAGTAAATATTTCCCAACCTTGAATTTGAACATTTTACTGAACGGACAAACTGGATCAATGTAGTATGACATCGTCTCGTGTGCTTGGTTTGTTTCTGATTGTGCTTCAAAAGATTGCTAGACTCTTTCTTCTTTTAATATAACAGTGTTTTCTTTCCAAGGCAAACAAAAAAAGTACGTTAAAATTAATGACAGAGAATTGTCGATCTTTTTTTGAAGACTACTAAGTAAATTCCATACATTTTAACACAATGTGAAGAAACAAAAAATTCGTATTAAAATGATATAGACCAAAAAGATTACTTACACGATCAGAGATTTTTAGTGGTAAATAAAATACACGTGCAGTAGTAATAAACTCGCCCACCCTCACAGAGCCTAATAGCCCTGCCTACACCCAACCATACACGTGCGGTGGTAATGGACCTGCCCACACAACCATACATGTGCAGTGGTGATGGACCTGCCCACCCAACCATACATATGCAGTGGTAATTGACAACCTGCCCACACAACCATACACGTGCGGTGGTAATGGACCTGCCCACACAACCATACACGTGCGGTGGTAATGGACCTGCCCACACAACCATACATGTGCGGTGGTAATGAACCTGCCCACCCAACCATACATATGCAGTGGTAATTGACAACCTGCCCACACAACCATACACGTGCGGTGGTAATGGACCTGCCCACACAACCATACATGTGCAGTGGTGATGGACCTGCCCACCCAACCATACATGTGCAATGGTAATGGACCTGCCCACCCAACCATACATATGCTGTGGTAATTGACCACCTGCCCACACAACCATACACGTGCGGTGGTAATGGACCTACCCACACAACCATACATGTGCAGTGGTGATGGACCTGCCCACCCAACCATACATGTGCAATGGTAATGGACCTGCCCACCCAACCATACATGTGCAATGGTAATGGACCTGCCCACCCAACCATACATGTGCGGTGGTAAAGGACCTGCCCACCCAACCATACACGTGCAGTGGTAATGGACCTGCCCACACAACCATACATGTGCTGTGGTAATAGATCTGCCCACACAACCATACACGTGCGGTGGTAATGCACCTGCCCACCCAACAATACACGTGCGGTGGTAATGGACCTGCCCATACAACAATACACGTGTGGTGGTAATGGACCTGCCCACCCAACCATACACGTGTGGTGGTAATGGACCTGCCCACACAACCATATATGTGCGGTGGTAATGGACCTGCCCACCGAACCATACACGTGCGGTGGTAATGGACCTGCCCACACAACCATACATGTGCAGTGGTAATGGACCTGACCACGCAACCATACATGTGCAGTGGTAATGGACCTGACCACGCAACCATACATGTGCGGTGGTAATGGACCTGCCCACCCAACCATACATGTGCAGTGGTAATGGACCTGCCCACCCAACCATACACGTGTGGTGGTAATGGACCTGCCCACACAACCATACATGTGCAGTGGTAATGGACCTGCCCACCCACCCATACATGTGCAGTGGTAATTGACCACCTGCCCACACAACCATAATTGCGGTGGTAATGGACCTGCCCATACAACCATACACGTGCGGTGGTAATGGACCTGCCCATCCAACCATACACGTGTGGTGGTAATGGACCTGCCCACACAACCATACACGTGCAGTGGTAATGGACCTGCCCACCCAACCATACACGTGCGGTGGTAATGGACCTGCCCATCCAACCATACACGTGTGGTGGTAATGGACCTGCCCATACAAACATGCATGTGCGGTAGTAATAGACCTGCCCACACAACCATACATGTGCGGTGGTAATGCACCTGCCCACCCAACCATACACGTGCGGTGGTAATGGACCTGCCCACAAAACCATACACGTGCGGTGGTAATGGACCTGCCCACACAACCATACACGTGCAGTGGTAATGGACCTGCCCACCCAACCATACACGTGCGGTGGTAATGGACCTGCCCACCCAACCATACATGTGCAATGGTAATGGACCTGCCCACCCAACCATACATGTGCGGTGGTAATGGACCTGCCCACCCAACCATACATGTGCGGTGGTAATGGACCTGCCCACCCAACCATACACGTGCGGTGGTAATGGACCTGTCCACACAACCATACATATGCGGTGGTAATGGACCTGCCCACCCAACCATACATGTGCAGTGGTAATGGACCTGCCCAACCAACCATACACGTGCGGTGGTAATGGACCTGCCCACCCAACCATACATGTGCAGTGGTAATGGACCTGCCAACCCAACCATACATGTGCAATGGTAATGGACCTGCCCACCCAACCATACATGTGCAATAGTAATGGACCTGCCCACCCATCCATACATGTGCGGTGGTAATGGACCTGCCCACCCAACCATACACGTGCGGTGGTAATGGACCTGCCCACACAACCATTCATGTGCGGTGGTAATGGACCTGCTCACCCAACCATACATGTGCAGTGGTAATTGACCACCTGCCCACACAACCATACACGTGTGGTGGTAATGGACCTGCCCACCCAACCATACATATGCTGTGGTAATTGACCACCTGCCCACACAACCATAATTGCGGTGGTAATGGACCTGCCCACACAACCATACATGTGCAGTGGTAATGGACCTGCCCACTGAGACCCATCCCCCCACCAAAGCTGGAAAGCGTGCCAACTGGGGGATGGCTCAAAACAAGTCAAGCTATGGGATCACGGGTGGCAGTTGGAGGGTCAAAATAAAACTCGGCAGCTGAGCAAAACTAATTTTAATATCAAGAAAACCAAAATATTAATTAATCAAATACGGCAGAAGGTCACAATATTAATTGGCAGAAGGCCCCAATATCAATTCGCACTTAAATAAATAACAAGCAACACTAAAATTAACAAGATAATGACAAAAGCTACAAAAACACTTAACGCTACAAATACCAAAAGATAACAATTACAAACTGCATGGCCTATCTGCAAGTTAGCCGGAGACACCCAAAACGTAAGAAATTAAAGACCCAATTAAAAGTGATTTAGAAAACTTTTGGATAACAACAATTAACCCGGCAATTTAGCCCACATCCCATGATTCCACCGAGGCCAGGGAGTAAGCCGGAATCCCTGGGCAGCTCCGAATAGGAAGTTAAGTCAAAGAACAATAATCCCCTTTTGGTGAAAGTTTAAAAATTAAACAATTTAAAAAAAATATATAACCCGGTGCCGTTCTAGTAAAAAGTCACTTCAAGACATCCAGAAGACAATTAACAACAAAATATAAATAGCAATCACTAGGCCTAAACATATAAATAAATAATAACATACTTAACCATAGGGACCTAACAAGTATAAAATCTAAAAAAATATAACAACAAAATAAACTAATTAAACTAAATAACAATAAATATGAACATCCAAAGTTCTTTGTGTATTTTAAAAGTTCTTCTTTTTCTTTAATTAAAAAACATATGTCCCCATGGCTGTGTTGATCCTCGCCCAGTTAAAGTTCATGGCCCGTTCCTAGGCCTAGGCCACATTAAATAGTTCCACAAACATTTTTTTCTTCTTTTTTTTCTTTTATATTTTATAAATTATCACCCCCAGCTCAGCCACCGGGATACAAAAATGGAACGCACTGACCCGAGGACAGAAGAACAACACCCAGATGTAGGGATGGCAGCGTAGTCGAGACATAGGCTCTACTTCATGGTCCTCAGGCCAGGCTGGCAGTGTAGATGGTTGACCTTCCCCGGACGGCAGGCTGAGAGAAAACGTCCCACTCAAGGACCCTGGACTGCAAGGCTAAACCACAGCACATTAAAAACAGTACAGCCCAAAACCAAAAATACTACACATAACAACTAATAACATGAAATGGCAAAACAAAACCAGAACAGACAAAATTTTACATGATTGGAGCACACTAGAAAATAAAATATCCATTTTTAGGCTATGAATAATTATGTTGGAAAATCAGATTTAAAACAAACTACCAAAGAATTAATTACTAATATGGAACTAAAAATGACAAACTGAAAACTAGGCTATTGATACAGGAGCAATAGGTTATAACATGAAAATCAAACTACCCAGATAGGCTAGGTTATTGTCAATGAACAAAAATATGGTAAATCGGTAACTCCAACTGAAAAAAGGCTCAACGAAACATTATACAGAACTACTATTAAATATAAAACCAGATATAAAAAGCAATTAATGGTAAAAAGGTAACATTGAGCACGTGGCTTGAACCTAGGTTAACAAATATCTCGACAAAGAACATAAATTAAAACCCTGAAAACACAACTAAGCCCGATTAATATTATTATTGAAACAAAAGTATTTTCACCAAAAGGGTGATTAGATATTAGAAATTACAAAATGAACACTTACGTTTTAGGAGTCTCTAGCCGAGCATGTCCTGACGAACGGCCGCAGAGAAACCAGAAGAATGACGGCCAACCTGACAGACAAGAGCTGGAAAACGGAACGAACGAATCCGAGCCAATAGCCACCAAATCAAGCGAATCGCCGGGCACGAGCGGTCTCAGGCAGCCCGGCAGACAACGACGAAAGCAACGAAATGTACCGGTCAAACGTCCCGGTACACCACCCAACCATACATGTGCAATGGTAATGGACCTGCCCACCCAACCATACATGTGTGGTGGTAATGGACCTGCCCACACAACCATACATGTGCGGTGGTAATGGACCTGCCCCACAACCATACACGTGTGTGGTAATGAACCTGCCCACCCAACCATACACGTGCGGTGGTAATGGACCTGCCCACACAACCATACACGTGTGGTGGTAATGGACCTGCCCACCCAACCATACATGTGCAATGGTAATGGACCTGCCCACCCAACCATACATGTGCAATGGTAATGGACCTGCCCACCCAACCATACATGTGCAATGGTAATGGACCTGCCCACCCAACCATACATGTGCGGTGGTAATGGACCTGCCCACCCAACCATACACGTGCGGTGGTAATGGACCTGCCCACACAACCATACATGTGTGGTGGTAATGGACCTGCCCACCGAACCATACACGTGCGGTGGTAATGGACCTGCCCACACAACCATACATGTGCAGTGGTAATGGACCTGCCCACCCAACCATACATGTGCAGTGGTAATGGACCTGTCCACCCAACCATACTCGTGTGTTGGTAATGAAGGTACCAGTACTGATCCACCCACCCGCTTATACGCATACAGAGTTAGTGTCCGACCCACAACCGCTGCCTCACGTACAATGAAATTGATTCACCCACCCACCCATTTCAGTACAGGTTTTTTTTATATATTTGTTTACTACTAATTTCTTTTAAAAATTCCAAGAAACATGCAAATGCCATAATTTATATTTAAGGTACATTATCTTTATTGCTGAGAAGTCCAAAAATGGGAAGAACTAAACTAACTATTGCGATTTATGGAAATAGCTTACTGCGGGGGTGGGAACACGACCTTAGTTCCAGATGGAAATGGTTAAATGTTATTTGGTGAGTTGTGTCCAATCTGAGGTAGAGCTGCCAACGTCTTTTAAACGCTTGGAAAATCGTCAGTGAGAAAATGAAGTCGATTCTGGATCTTTTATTGCCTGTCACTTTCTATTGCCAATTCCAGTGGTTACGGTCGGTGCAGAAATTACGTGAACCCGAGTTTGAAGGTTGTTTAAAAATAAACCAAAAGGCATATGACAAACCCAATCACATCTTTCTTTTCCTCTTTTGTACGCCATGAACCATGTATTTTCACATTTTACTAAATTTTTATTAATGTTTATCCTATTAATAACAAAAAGAGTACAGGCATTTTAAAGTTTTTACCATGCATCAGCTTTACAATTGTATTACTAAAAACCCGTTTAGTATATAACATTTATATTTTAATACGTGGTTGACAATAATGTTTTCTACAATGTTTATAAATTTCATATTTTTAACTTTTCAAGAATAAAAGTTCTTATCAGTTTCCTAAAACAATATTATCATGGCTGCTAGTGGTTGTAAAATCAATTACTTGGTCACGTTGCAATCATTAGTTACGATACATTCCTTTTATATGTACGGTCAATTTGTGATTTTAAATTAATTTGAACAAATTTAAATTGATTAATTTAAATTTGTAATTATCAAACATCACTGCATATACTTACGAATATGTAACTAATACATCATAAATTTACACTTCATAATGTTTACAACGTGAAAAAATAATTAATTTTACGAACTGTAAAATCCAAGAAAACGTTGGATTTTGCAGTATATTAAATATCGAGTTTATCGATTATATCGATTTAATTGGCCAATATTAAATGCGATACATCAACGGTTATTTTTAGCAATCTTTTCAGTAAGTGTAAAGTTTACGCGGAGTGAAAACTAGTTAAAATGCCAGTACTTTTTTTATTCTACTAGGTCAAAAATTACTAAAACGCTAGTTACATTTCAAACGGATATTTAATAACGTACAATGAAACAAAGAAAACAATGGTATTCTTGTTAAATACTCTTCAAACCCATGTACCACATAATTTCTGCGCCGACAGTAATGCTTCATGTTTCTCTGCGCCGACAGGAGTGCTTCATGTTTCTCTGCGCCGACTGTGGGAAAATCTAATCATAACGTTTACAAATGTTTTTGCATATTTTGAAGAAATATAATTATTTGCTTACACAATTCATTACAGAAATTCGTATATAAAATTTTTTTATTGTTTGATGATGAGTATACTATTAGAAAAACACAATAAAAGACTACATTGTTCATCAAATTTTGCCTACGTTTTGCTTTATATCTTTTATTTATTCTATACATTTTTATGCAAGGCCTTTTAATGGCAGTAGAATTACTTGAAAGAGCAATTATTTCTAAAATAATGATGATTTGAAATTCCTGCACCTCAATTAGTTTCAAAAATACAGTATTTAATATAGGATTTTTATTATAGACCCCTGAATTTGCGGCGCTACTGTACTTACAAAACAAACGCTAAAAAATATCTAATCACATATTCATTTTCAGTGTTTAATCTAGCAGTATCAAAGGTATTTAGTTTTTATTTTACGTATTCAATTTTGTGCGAATTATAACTAAAATAACACAGGTTTAACGCAACTTTTAGAAACTAGTGACTTTGAACTGTCATTTCAAAAAAGATATTCGTATATTCAAAAGTGTAGTATACTTAAATTTCATGATGAAATAATTAACCGTTTCTACGTTATTAATTTTTTCCCAGGCTCCTCGAATTTCCTTAATATGTTCGATTACAGATATAAGATTTTCACTGAAAAAGAGAACTACTGACTAAACTCAATACACTATCAGAATGGACATAGTAAACCTTCGAAATAATTTTATTTACAGTTTTAAGTTTAAAATTTTACGGCTCACCGACGGTTGTGAACAACGGAGGCTGTACAGTCTGTTTGTAGAGGATCCATTTTTTGTCGAGCGTCAAACCTGTTCTATATTGTTGTATAGACAGGAGAGCACCATTGATTCTTATCTTAGGCCTATCGATTATAGGTATAAATTATTGTAACTTTATTTTATTAATAATTGAACGTGTATTACCAGATAGCTTTTATTCTTGCAGTTTCAGTATACAATTAAGTAGTCCTTGTTTGAGCGTAACGTTCCAACTTACAATTATTTTAAATTGTTGTTAATCGTTTCCCTTCAAATTTGCATTTCAATTTAAAGTGCTGGGCTGCTTGAAAAAATGCTCGACAAAATAATAAATGATTCTGGAAAACATTAAAATTAATATGGTTACCCGTCGCTTATTTCAAACTGAATGCGATCGAACTGTTGTTAAAAATTCGCATATATTAAAAATGAGGTCACAAAATCTAATAGGACATTTAAAGTTAATTAAGTTTGTCAAATGGCATCAAATCCAATGGAGAACATTCTTGAAATTCTTTAGTAAACTTGCGTGAATCATGTCATGAAAATAGAAAACTACTACCGCAAAAAAGAAAATATATTGGATATAGCAATCGAAGTTAAATAATTAATCTAAACAATTCTGATTCAGATTCAAGTCATGATGGTGATGGCACCGACCATGACATATGTGATAGTTCTGATTAAGAACTGTAATTTAATAACCAAACCGTAGTTTGATAATATGCCCTTTGCTGCAAGCAATGTCAAAATAAGTAAGCCTTCATGCAATTTAAGTCGTATTTACACTGTACAAACACAGTACAGTATACACATAAAATAGGTTATGCATCTAAATCTTGTAATCTCCGAAGTAGAATAATTTATTATTTGCCATCATAGCGACAATGCAGAGCAGTGCTCCATTGTTGTCGTGAACAGACTGTCCATCGCCAGATAACACTCAGCCCGCGCCACATCCAAAACATTTAAAATTATTTTCGACATTTAATATTTATTTAAGTTTTGTTCTCATTGACAATGGGATCTCCACTTTGCTAGTGAGAAATAGAAACGATAGAAACAAACCACATTTAAAAATACCTTTTCAGTGCAAAAAATGACAATAACTAAGAAAAAAATTAATAACGTAGTAACGATTTATTATTTCATCATGAAATTTCAGTATTATACACCTAATAGTACTAGTTACAATTGGTGAACAAGAAAAAAATTATCTCTAATACCTTTTTTAAAATGACAGTTCAAAGTCACTAGTTTCAAAAAGTTGCGTGAAAACCTGTGTTTTTAGTTCTAACTCGCATAAAATTTAACACGTAAAATAAAAACTAAAACATTTTGCTACTGTTATAAAGTAGATTAAACACTGAACATGAATATGTTATTAGATATTTTTTAGCGTTTGTTTTGCAAATACAGTAGCTTCACATAGTCAGGGATCTATAATAAAAACTACGATAGTAAAACCATGTTATTAGAGATATAACTAAACAGAATTGCCCATAGAGAGGGCGATGCGAGAGAGATAGTTTCCCCTGGTGGTAAGGATTGACCATTATTGTTATAGGGCTCTTCAACCTACTATCAGCCAAGGGTCTAATGATCTAACCACCGCTCCTCTCCCCCTCAAGGTTGCAAGCACCCGACAGTCATTATTTGAACTTTTAGTATTTTAAATCGTAATTACTATCAATGAAATCTAATCTATATTTTAATTAATACATCTCAGTTTGTGTCCCAAATTAATCGGATGGTTTTAATAATTTATACATTAATATATGTATAAACCAACATAAAAAATCCTGTTCGCTATATCAAGTTAAATATATCGTAAAAATTATTCATAAAACAATAACAAGTATTGTTCATTAGTAACAATTGTTCATCCGATCTAAAGTCAGAATCCTAAGTAATTTATTTTGCTTCGGATGACAAATCATAATTTGTATTAGCAACGTTAGTAATAATTAAATTTACAAGTTAATTTCAAGTTGAAATATTTAAATTTTATACATGTTAAAGATACAATTGTAATGTTAAATACAAAACATGATTTGATCTCAATAGGCCTACATCAGTTGAAATTTGAACGTTTAGTCACACGTACAGCTAAAAATTATTGTGATACAAAAATGTACATCTTTATATTTCTTAATCTCAATTCTGCATAAAAGCAGAGAAGAAGTTTTAGTGTTATACTTTTTATTGTACTTAACCATTTTACTTTATAAAATGATGGATTATTGAAGTTATAAATTAACTCTTACCTATAAACAAAATTTTTTATTGTTTATGAATAATACTTTCGATAAATTTTACTTGATTTGTTGAGCAATGTATTTTCATGTTGATTTACATAAATTCTTAAAATTGTCAGACTAGTTTGAAACGATCACTGAGACATATTTTTTAAATTTTTTATCGATTAGATTCCATTTACATTAATAATTTTTAATTGCGATTCCAAATATTAACAGTTCAAATGTTGACTATAGTGTGCATGCACCTTGACCAATTTGTTTACGGCGGAGTTGGGGGAGGGACGACGGTCAGGTCTTTACTAGACCCTCGGCTGCCTTATCTTGGGTTAACGAGCATAATAGCTGTAGTTGTTATACGCTGCCATTAAGTTGTGGTTGTTGTACAATTTATGGATAGTTTATTTAACATTTTTTTCACATATTGCATTTGTCTCTTAATAAATATAATAAAATGAAGAAATAATATTTAAAAAATGGTCTACATTGTAGTATATCTTTAACAGGTTGACTGACTGCCATGAGACCCGAAAATGGGTCTCACGAAGATGTCACCCCACGCCATGAGTCCCAGATGTGGGTCTCATGCAGACTGTCACAAAATATTATGTGGCCCCGTTTTGGGTCTCAATATCAATGCTTTTAAATGGTGGAATATGTAGTCGTGGCGCCACAAGACATCTCGCTATGCGTAGTTTGAATGTATCATGTCAGGTTTCAGACTTATGATTTTTCAAAGTTGTAAATTTGTAGATGATTAAATATTTGCTATAATTTTAATTTCTATAGTTTTTATATTTACAAACTGTTCTAATTTACAACCTATTTATACGTGAATGTATTAGGCATATATTTGTTGACATGTAACTTCTTGCAGTTTTTATTCAAGTTTTCAAAAAACACTGAAAAACAGCTGTTGAAAAAATATTTTGCTTTATATGATTTCTAAGTTATAACCTACACTGAACTAACCTTACTGGATAGTAGATACTGTTTTATGTGAATTCTAAACAAAGTATTATTTTATTGTGCAATGGATGAAAAAAAGAAAAATTGAAGTCAAAAAGTAAATTTGTATTTTATGTCTAGTTCAAGTCAAAATAAATGAATAATTGAAAGCGATTGTTATGCATTGATCCTTCAGTATTCCTAATTTATAATTTTATTTTATCAATTCCAAAGCATTATTTACACTGGTATGTGTATCTTTGTACATAATTTCTTTTCAAAGCCTAAACCTTGAGACCCAAAAATGGGTCTCAATGAGACCCAAAAATGGGACTCATGGCGCGTGGGTACAGGTACAATTTTATTAGTTACTCCACCAGGCCATGAGACCCACTTTTGGGTATTTTTTAAATATTGAGTTTTTTACACACATTTCGGCTAGAATTTAGCTAAGAAGCAAGACAAACATAATATATAACAGGTATATGGGAAAAAGGTTCGTGGCCTGGAGCTACGGTTCCTAAAAAAATACTCTGGCAGTCAACCTGTTTACTATATCAACTGTTTTTATTTATTATAGAATATAAAAATAGACATACTAACAGTTATAGTGCCTATAACAAAAATTTGGTTTATAACTTGTAACGTATTTAATTTTCTAATCATAATCAGATCAACAAATTAAAATAAATAAACTATATTTATTTTAACAGCAAATAACATCACATATGACAGTCGCGAAGCTTATTCGTGACAAAAATGCCAACTGCTGGCGCTCCTAGTGGTCGTGAAGCACAACTACGGCATCTCACCATTGAATATTCACTTACATTGCAACATAGAAGATCGAACATTTAAATATTAAAATGAACAAACTACGAATTTATATTGGTTTGAAATGGCGTTAGGCTTTAGTATGCGTTATATTTTGTGTGCTTTACGTAAATTATACATAAAACTATTCTTAGGCCCACATATAACAAGCATATGCATTTTAGCCTACAAAACTATTATTTTGTTACAAATCGAATTGATCTCAAAATAAAATTATCAGTTTTTTCAAGATATTGTGCGATTTTATTATACTGCTGGTTTAATAATATTTATTGGGGTAAAAAATATAAGAAATGTGTAAACAGGAATTTATCACTCTTATTAAGTAAATAACTATAATTAAATGCGAAAAAATACCGTTTTATTAACAGAAGCAACCCTTCATTTAGTATATTTACGGTGGTCATATATGTGTAGGCAGTGCGTTATCAATGAATGAAAATTAAAGGGGGACGCGACAAAGTGTCCCAACGACAAACTGAGCCAGATTATTTGGGACAGATTGTCTTTGGGACTGTCCGCAGCATGCAACAACATTACAAGGTGGTACAAGTTGTCCTTTCGTGAACAGACAAACTAGACCACATTCCTGAGTGGTACAGGTTGTCGGTGGGTCACTTTGTCCCACATGTGCTAAAATCAGAAATTGTAGGAACTAACTGATTTTACTCAGGACTAACTAGCCACTCCCAAAGGTCCTCGGTTTTTGCCTATGACTGTACTGTAATACTCGTAACATTAAATCTGGGGTTGGTTTTTGAAGATGAAAATCTTGTCTCAATTTAATATCATTCATACAGTTTACCCTGTAATGTTTTTAGTCCACATTTATGTAACATTCATTTTCACAAAACACAAGCTACATAATAACCTTTTATTTAAATACGAGTACATTCATCTATAACTGACTATTAATAGTTTTTTTAACTAAAGCAGCAAATGTTTGCTTATCGTAAATTATACACTCCTATATTTATATGTTTATTTTGGTAAAATCTCGTATGGGAATAGATATGTTTGGTTGTATTAATATTATTAATAACAGATTAATTTTAAATAGTTGTTTTATTTAGATTCATCTGGGTCACTGCCTACTTAGTAGTATTGCTTACGTTAGATTGATGTCATGTAAATATTTTAAGTTTATAAATTAAAATTATAAGTAGGAAAAATACAATTAACCTACGTTTCTCGACGGCCGCCCCTTACCGTGCGCCTCTACTAAACTTCAGCCTACGCTCGCTATTACTGACTTGATTATATTTGTATTCATATTATTTTAAAGCTGAAAACATTGTCTACAAAATCTATCCGTAAGTTTTTTTTTTTGTAATACCGTATAGTAAAATGTTTTAGAGCAGAAATTTTAAATTTGACCTGTTAAAATCTATTAATTGGACATTTATAACCAATAACACATAGGTTAAATAAAACCTTTTTTTAAAAAAGTTAATGAGAAATTTAATAAAAATAATTTTGATACGTTTCGTCAAATAATTAAGGAGATATTGGGGTTTTTTCAAAATCTTGCAAAATTGTGTAAAAAAGGGAGGGGGGAAAGCTTAAGGGAGAAAACCGGGGACTTTTGTACAAAGACATGTCTAATAGTGTTCTAACATCTACGAAAAATTCATCTTGTAGGGAATTATTTCCGACATAAAACCTTTACTGACTGGGCTGACTAGTGACAGTGTTACTAAAAATAGCAATCCACGTTACATTTTATCAATGTTAAAAAAATGTATTGTATGCTCCACTCTATCAGAGTAAAAGCTTATTTTGAATATGATTTTGGTTAAAATATATGTAAAGAAAAATTTATCTAAATTGCACATTTTCCAGAACTACATTACGACTATACAGGGTGGACAGAAGTTAGTGTTAAAAATTTTTTCTGGTGAAACTACCACATATTAGTGACAAAAAAATGGAAATATTATTATCTTCACATCAACCATGTATAATAAATAGACATTTTTATTGTTTTTTTAATAAACATGATTTGTTTTAGTAAAACTTAGTTTTCACCACTATTCATTAACATTTTTTCCTTTTTGGCATGTTTTTTGAAATCTACACAACATTTTACATAGGAATTCAAGGTAAAGAAATTTTTTATTGTGAGTTTATTATAAACGAATTTGTGACAAAATCAAATTTTAGGCTTTTTTAAAAATAAGTCACAAGATATACAGGCCGAGGACTTCCTTAAAATAGTTACTAAAGAGAGGCCAATAACAGAAAAAAACTTTCCCGTTTTTTAAGCTTTAAAATGATGTAATACAACTGTACTCTCATACTCGTCTTCTAATGGTTAATACAGAATCTATCCTGAAAAACAATGTTTGCTTAAAATACCAAGGGATCTTTGAAGTAGTCAAAATACAGTTTAAATTTAAGGTTATGACTATAAATGTTGAAATTTCATATTTAAACGGTGAATTACTTTCCATAGCTTAGTAAATACCACACAAATACTAATCTTATCAGATCATCCAAAGTCCACTTTCTCTTATACACACATTCAAAAGGGGAGAACTGCATAGAAACAAAGTTGTTCCGGTTTTAATTTGTCTTCCAGCAGGCCTTATCTGTTGTAGCCTGTTTCCTGTTAATTTTGTAGTAGAGTAGAAGCTGTCATGGAGTTTTCAACGCGAGAGTATGCGGAGATGCACTTTGTGTATGGTTTTTGTGACGGAAATGCACTGGCTGCTCAAAGAGAATACCAATTACGTTATCCAGATCGTAGAGTGCCTAGTACTCAAGTTTTTTCGAGGCTAAATCAGCGTTTGTTGGAGAGAGGAAGTGTTCACAAGCAGCCAAACGAGGTAGGTCCTGCTCTCCGAGATGTAGGCTTGGATGATCGAGTTCTAAATTTAGTTCGTCGAAATCCTGAAACAAGCAGCCGACAACTTGCCGGTGAAGTTGGTGTTTCCAAGGGCAAGATATTAAGTATTTTACATGAAAATAATTTTTATCCGTATCATTTTACAAAAGTTCAATCATTAGAGCCACATGATCATGCTCCAAGAGTACAGTTCTGTCGCTGGCTGCTCAACAGTGATATTGAGCAATATCACTTTTTGAGAAAGATCCTGTACATTGATGAGTCTACCTTTACTAGGGCCTGGCGTTTTCAACACGCATAACATGCATCACTGGGCCGAAGAAAATCCAAGAGTGTCCAGAGAAAGTTCTTTTCAAAGACGTTTCCAAGTCAACGTATGGGCCGGTGTCATCGGAAATCAACTTATAGGCCCGCACATTTTTCCAGAAAATTTAAACGGTCAAACTTATTTAGATTTCTTACAACATACCTTGCCCACACTTCTGGATGGACTAGGTCTGGACTATAACGAGAGGGACAACATCATTTTCCAGCAAGACGGTGCTCCCCCTCATTTCACCCCTGATGTGCGACAATGGCTGACGGAAAACTACCCTATGTGGATAGGTCGCGCTGGAACCATACCTTGGCCGGCCAGATCTCCTGATCTCTCTCCTATGGATTTCTTTGTTTGGGGGATGATGAAAAATGAAGTTTATTCAGCCCCTTTGAACTCAGAAGAAGAACTGAGAAACAGAATTCAGGTAGCTGCCCAAAAGGTGCGAGACAAATTAACTGTGAATGTGACGGTCAGGGCCATGAGAAAGCGTGCAAGGGCTTGCATAAGAAACGGAGGCAGACAGTTTGAGCATACTCTGTAGATTACATTATTTTCTGTGTTTTCTTCTTTAATTATTTTTAGATGTTGATCTTGTGAATAACATACGTACTGTAGTGAATAAAAAAAATAATGTTATTTTGACTACTTCAATGATTCCTTGGCATTTTAAGCTAACCTTGTTTTTCAGGATAGATTCTGTATGAACCATTAGAATACGAGTATGAGAGTACAGTTGTATTACATAATTTTAAAGCTTAAAAAACGGGAAAGTTTTTTCTGTTATTGGCCTTTCTTCAGTAACTATTTTAAGGATGTCCTCGGCCTGTATATCTTGTGACTTATTTTTAAAAAAGCCTAAAATTTCACTTTGTCACAAATTCGTTTATAATAAACTCTCAATAAAAAAATTTCTTTACCTTGAATTCCTATGTAAAATGTTGTGTAGATTGAAAAAAACATGCCAAAAAGGAAAAAAATGTTAATGGATAGTGGTGAAAACTAAGTTTTACTAAAACAAAACATGTTTATTAAAAAAACAATAAAAATGTCTATTTATTAAACATGGTTGGGGTGAAGATAATAATATTTCCATTTTTTGTCACTAATATGTGGTAGTTTCACCAGAAAATTTTTAACACTAACTTCTGTCCACCCTGTATATACATTTTTAATTGAAAATGCAGTTTACGTTTTGGGGAAGTTTTAAGAATAAACCAGAGTGTAAACATTGAATTGAGAAAAGAAACAAAAATGCGTAAATATTCTTTTTAAAATATACTTTATTGGTACTGAAAATCAGTACATTCTAAACATAACACGATACTTAGTCTTCTAAATAAAAACTCAGTATATTTCCAATCAAGCTACTCCAACTAGGGCAGAGCAACGGACCACGAATGCCAATACTTTGGTTAATAAATGCTGAAACGAACTCCCCACTAAATGCTGCATGGCCAAATATGCTGCAAACCCTCGTGGCCGTCAGCACCTACATTCTACAGACGGTCTGACCCGCTACAAGAAGTTCTGTTGTCACAGGAGTTACAGCCCCATCCTCAGTTCTGTAACTTGGCTTCCACTATATCACTGACCGACAGTCTTGTTGGCACAAGCCTGTAATTAATGTAGGGCGACATTGCTGGCTGGACTAGCTGCATCTCGTAATTACGCCTACTGTCGGCGCAGAAATTATTTGCACCCGAGTTTGAAGGTTTTTTTCTAAGAAACGAAGACACCTATTATAATTTAATTCATACCATTGTTTTCCTTGTTTAATTGTGCATGGTGACATATGAATTTCAAAATTTTACTATAAGTTATAATCATTTTTATCTTAGTTGGAACAAAAAAGGTACCGGAATTTTAATTAGTTTTCACTGTACATCAAATTTACACCGTTAATACTCAAAACTCCGTTGATAAGTATGTTTCCTATAAGTTTTATATATTTTAGAATTTTATGTTGCCAAGAAAAAAGTTCTTATCAATTACCTGAAACGTTAATTTCTTGGCTTCTAGAGGTCGTAATATTAATTACTTGGTCTTGTAATCCTTATTACATCTGTAGTTACGATAAATTTTTTCTTATGTATAAGTAAATGCAGTGGTTTTATATTGATTCAAATCAATTAGAGTTTATAATTTAAATTTATTTTAAATTGACTTAAATCGATTTAAAATCACTGTATTTACTTACAAACATCAAAATGGTTTATCGTAACTAAATATATAATAAAGATTAAAACAAGACCAAATAATTAATTTTACGACCTCCAGAAGCCAAGAAAACAATGTTTTATGTAATTGAAAAGAACTTTTTCTTGAAAACATAAAATTCTAAAATATATAACACTTATAGGAAACATTCCTATCAACTAATTAAAGACACATGAACGGGGTTTTCAGTAATAACGGTGTAAATGTGATGTACAGCGAAGACTAGTTAAAAGTCCGGTACTTTTTGTGTTCCAACTAAGATAAAAATTACTAGAACTTATAATAAAATTTTGAAAACATACGTCACAACGCACAATTAAACAAGAAAAACAATGGTATGAATTAAATGTTCATAAGCATCTTCGTTTCTTACAAAATAACCTTCAAACACGGGTGGAAATAATTTCTGCGCCGACAATAATCAAGCTCTCCAAATGTACGTCTGTAAACATAAAAAAAATAGCAAAATTAAACGTACCATTGAAACACAATGTGTATTAAAAACAAAAATGTTTACTATTTTATTATTATTTGGTTGGATATGAGAAACTACTTAAAATGACTGACAACGAAAAATACTTTAAATGGGAATAAAAACAAATACAAGGAAAAAACATTTTAAAATAACTTAATAGTTCGTGTGGTAATTTGGGGAAAAATATTGTAAAATTCTCTAATAAAATCATGTCATAAATTCGTATTGCAAAAATTGTATTTCAACAAAATATCAGGAGGTAAAATAACGAACAAAGTCTTGTTAGACTTCAAACTAATTTTCTTTAAGGTTATTTACAATTTATTATTTTAATAAGCTATCGGTTAGAATAGTTCTACTTTTTTTACTAAAGAGAGAAAATGGAGGTGCAGTGAGGTAACTTGTGCAGTTCAACATCTCATTTAACATAAACAACAAACACGTTGTAACTTGTTTACGAAACTTGTATTTACGTACGAAAACTATGTTTTCTTATTTGTTTTATTTGTTTAATTATTCTTAAGACGCCGATTGTCAACAAGATATGGGTGAAAAGGAATGTTACCTACTAAATATTTTGTATAAAAAAATTAACTTTTCTAAAATCAATAATACAGTAGTTAAATTTTATTTTATATTGTAAAAAATTAAGTATACATTTAATTATTGTACAGTAGATTTTATCCTATGCTGAATAAAACTATATTTTATTTGAAAATTAACTTTTTATTTATTTTACATCTACAAATGGAAATAAATTTACAAATTAATGTTATATGTTTCCAAATAAAAACCCGAATCTTCCGAATATTATAACTAACCAAACCAATGAAAAACAAATTCAGAAGGGGTTAAACTTCATATTTAACCCTGCTAAGTATATTTCGATCAATCAACACATCTGCAGATATATATGGTTGGTCAAGTGTATGAACCAACACATGGATGTGTATTATCACAGAATATGTCTATGTTCTGTAGTATTATGTGGCCAATACTAATTCTCACTGTGAAGCGAATGACAGTAATACATTTGTGCAAGAAATTAAAAACTCCAATCATGATAAAAGCTTAAAAAGAGGCATGGCACTATTTTACATTCCAATTAGGCATAATGTGCTTTAGTTGGAAAACTTGACTCACTCGATAACTTCTCAACAGCTTTGCAGAATATAATACAGTAGAGAAAACGAAAACCAGTAGAATTATATTTTCCTGTAGAATAATGCTGGATGAAATATTTCTAGAAAATGATGAACACGTACTCTAAGAGACTTTAATTTTGTTTACTATCTTTAACCATGACATTTGGGGTTATATGGAAGTCAACGCACATTTGAATAATATGCCTGACTATAAATAGCATATAACTTAATGGTTGTTTATGTTCCAACAATTGCATGATTCCAATTAACAACTGACAATGTAATAGTGGACTACTAACCCAATCACAAGTATCATGAAAATTACATGTGTATAAAAGAGTTTCAAAACTATATTTAATATCCGAAACCACAATACAATATTTGGTGTTCCATTAGCAAAAATTAGGTTGTTCACCAAACTGGAAATTGGCAGCTATTTAGAAAAGGTTTATCTTCATATTTTTAATTTTTTCCAAAAAAAAGGAATATTCCCAGCTTTATAGTTTAGGCAACATGATACTAATGTTGGCATATTTACATAAATACCTTGTGAAGTAACAACTAATCTTGCCAATTACAAAATAACTGTTCAATGTAATATTATTATTTAATATTCAGTTACATCTTATGTTACGTATGTACATACAACAATCCAATAAACACATATAACATAAAATGAATGAATTCAATAAAATATAAGTATTTTAAAATATATATTCTTACATTGTAAAACTAATAATATGCAGAACTAATACTGGCATTATCATGGAAGGTGACGCAACAAAACCTAAGTTTTCTATAATTTCTATAATACATCAAGTATATGCCTGCTTATGAATACAATGGTAGATGCTTAAAAACTATAGGCTACTTATTAATAAGGCTCGGCCATCGGCCATAAATCCAATAATACAACGTACAATAGAACGAACACAATCATAGTACTCGACCACAAATCCACTCATACAACGTACAATAGAACGAACACAATCATAGTACTCGGCCACGAATCGAATAATAAACGTACGGTAGAACGAACACAATCACAGGACTCGGCCACGAATCCACTAATACAATGTACGGTAGAACGAACACAATCATAGGACTCGGCCACGAATCCACTAATACAACGTACAATAGAACGAACACAATCATAGGACTCGGCCACGAATCCACTAATACAACGTACGGTAGAACGAACACAATCACAGGACTCGGCCACGAATCCACTAATACAACGTACAATAGAACGAACACAATCATATGACTCGGCCACGAATCAAATAATACAACGTACGGTAGAACGAACACAATCATAGTACTCGACCACGAATCGAATAATAAACGTACGGTAGAACGAACACAATCACAGGACTCGGCCACGAATCAAATAATACAACGTACGGTAGAACGAACACAATCATAGTACTCGACCACGAATCCACTCATACAACGTACAATAGAACGAACACAATCATAGGACTCGGCTACGAATCAAATAATACAACGTACGGTAGAACGAACACAATCATAGTACTCGACCACAAATCCACTCATACAACGTACAATAGAACGAACACAATCATAGTACTCGGCCACGAATCGAATAATAAACGTACGGTAGAACGAACACAATCACAGGACTCGGCCACGAATCCACTAATACAACGTACAGTAGAACGGACACAACCACAAGACTCGGCCACGAATCCTCTAATACAACGTACGGTAGAACGAACACAACCACAGGACTCGGCCACGAATCCTCTAATACAACGTACAGTAGAACGAACACAATCATAGGACTCGGCCACGAATCCACTAATACAACGTACAGTAGAACGGACACAACCACAGGACTCGGCCACGAATCCACTAATACAACGTACAGTAGAACGGACACAACCACAGGACTCGGCCACGAATCCTCTAATACAACGTACGGTAGAACGAACACAACCACAGGACTCGGCCACGAATCCTCTAATACAACGTACAGTAGAACGAACACAATCATAGGACTCGGCCACGAATCCTCTAATACAACGTAACAGTAGAACGAACACAACCACAGGACTCGGCCACGAATCCACTAATACAACGTACGGTAGAACGGACACAACCACAGGACTCGGCCACGAATCAAATAATACAACGTACGGTAGAACGAACACAATCATAGTACTCGACCACGAATCCACTCATACAACGTACAATAGAACGAACACAATCATAGGACTCGGCTACGAATCAAATAATACAACGTACGGTAGAACGAACACAATCATAGTACTCGACCACAAATCCACTCATACAACGTACAATAGAACGAACACAACCACAGGACTCGGCCACGAATCCTCTAATACAACGTACAGTAGAACGAACACAATCATAGGACTCGGCCACGAATCCACTAATACAACGTACGGTAGAACGGACTCAACCACAGGACTCGGCCACGAATCCTCTAATACAACGTACGGTAGAACGAACACAACCACAGGACTCGGCCACGAATCCTCTAATACAACGTACAGTAGAACGAACACAATCATAGGACTCGGCCACGAATCCACTAATACAACGTACAATAGAACGAACACAATCATAGGACTCGGCCACGAATCCTCTAATACAACGTATAGTAGAACGAACACAACCACAGGACTCGGCCACGAATCCTCTAATACAACGTAACAGTAGAACGAACACAACCACAGGACTCGGCCACGAATCCACTAATACTACGTACGGTAGAACGGACACAACCACAGGACTCGGCCACGAATCCACTAATACAACGTACAGTAGAACGAACACAATCATAGGACTCGGCCACGAATCCTCTAATACAACGTAACAGTAGAACGAACACAACCACAGGACTCGGCCACGAATCCACTAATACAACGTACGGTAGAACGGACACAACCACAGGACTCGGCCACGAATCCACTAATACAACGTACAGTAGAACGAACACAATCATAGGACTCGGCCACGAATCCTCTAATACAACGTACAGTAGAACGAACACAATCATAGGACTCGGCCACGAATCCTCTAATACAACGTACAGTAGAACGAACACAACCACAGGACTCGGCCACGAATCCACTAATACAACGTACGGTAGAACGGACACAATCACAGGACTCGGCCACGAATCCACTAATACAACGTACGGTAGAACGGACACAATCACAGGACTCGGCCACGAATCCACTAATACAACGTACAATAGAACGAACACAACCACAGGATTCAGCCATGAATCCACAAGTATGACATGACCCTTAGGAAGTAGAAGTATGGTAAAACGTTTATAGTTCTTCATCACGATAAATATATTAATCATTAGGAGGTGAGACTACTGAAAGATGTCCTACAAATAAATGAGATCAAAATAAAATACAATTAAATAATGATTATTCTTAATGAAAAATATCAAATTGTTAAATATATATACAGAACGTTATTTCTCTCACTGTAAGTGTACACAGTATAAATTCCACCTTTATTTATAATAAAGTAACCTAATTTGGCTATTTTCATTTTATAACTAAGCTAACAAGTTGACAGAACAAAGGTAACTGAATTTTAGAGCGAAACTGAGCTGTCAATGCAATTACCGTGTTCAGAGAAGTGGAGAAAATATAAAATAGTTTCTTCGGGAACAATTCAAGTGTTCCTCTCTAACCTTGTTATCTCTGAGTGTGGTTGTGCACTTGTAAAATCTCTGCCACACCCCGTGGGGAAAATATTTCATTATTTATTTTTTTAGTGATTTACAATGTACATACGGTTACAATGTGACGTACTGACGGTGCAAAAATTATGTGCACCCGAGTTTGAAGTTGTTTTTCTACGCAACCATGAGGCCTATGAAAACTCCAATAATATAATTTTTCCCTTATTTAATTTTTCGTTATGACATAAGGATTACAAAATGTTATATTAAGTTCTTATAATTTTTATCTCATTTGGGACAAAAAATTCCGGAATTTTAACTAGTTTTCACTGTGGATCAAATTTATACCGTTATTACTAAAGAACCCGTTCCTGTGGTGCATTTATATCTCAATACGTGATTAATAGGAATGTTTCCTATAAGTATTATGAATTTTATAATTTTACGTATTCAAGAAAAAGAGTTCTTATTAATTACGTAAAACATTGCTTTCTTGGCTTCTAGAGGTCGTAAAATTAATTATTTCGTGTTGTTGTAATCCTTATTACATATATAGTTACGATACAACATTTTCATATAATTAAATAAATACGTTGACTTTTTATTGATTTAAATCAATTAGAGTTTATAATTTAAAGTTATTTTAAATTGACTTATATCGATTTAAAATCAATATAAGTCATTTACTTACAAATCAATCATCGTCATTTACTTACAAATATGACAATGATGTATCGTAACTGTATATGTAATAAGGATTGCAACAAGACCAAATAATTAATTGTACGACCTCTAGATGCCAAGAAAATAATGCTTTGTCTAATTGATAAGAATATTTTTTCTCGATAGTACAAAATTCCAAAATATATAACACTTATAGGAGACATTTCTATCAATCATGTATTAAAATATAAATGCGCCACAGGAACGGGGTTTTGAGTAATAACGGTTTAAATTTGATCTACAGTTAAAACAAGTTCAAATTCTCGTACTTTTTGTTGCAACTAAGATAAAAATTATAAGAACTTAATTTAAAATATTGAAACTTTTATTTTATAACGCAAAATTAAACAAGAAAAACAATGGTAAGATTGGAGTTTTCATAGGCCTCTTGGTTTCGTAGAAAAACAACTTCAAACTCGGGTGCACATAATTTCTGCACCGAGAGTTGGTATTATAAGATTTTAGTTAGTTATCTTCAACGAAATACTTTTAAAAAATTCGGTATCTCTTAGGAAATTATCGCCCCGGTACAGTTTTGCAGGCTAACTATAGTCTCTTAATAATCATATTGCGTGTTGGTAGTGACTACAAAATAACTGAACGAATTAATTTTACGCAATGCAAAACCCATACAAGTACAAGAAATAAAAAATTAGTAAATTGTAATATATCACAGTTTTAAAATGTTAATCCACACGTTTGTTTGCAATAAGTGATAGTTAACGACTATTATTCTATTTCGCCAAAAGTAACTACTATTATATTTTATAATAACAATAATAATTATAATTAGGCCGGACAGTAAGTGTTATATTTATTGCATGTAGAGATTCCAGTAGCAGGGGGGAGGTGTCGTTCCACCACTGAGCTGTCAAATTTTCGCCATCAAGTGTTGAACTTCCACAACTGTGTTTAGTTAAAAAAATAATAATAATAACTGTAATGATCTGTACAATTTTTTTTAGTTGCTATTTATTGTTTAAATTATTCATTGTGTTATTACTATTGTTAATTGTTATTTGAATACTTATAAATGGTTCCAAAGCATTGGCATAAACTTTCCACCATATTAAACACTAAAAAATAAAAAATTTGAAAATTACCAGTTTAATTTCCATATATGTTTTTTTGAAACATCTAAAAAACTATTCAAGTTAGAGAAATGTAGTTTTTACTCAAATATTTGGAATTGTAATTCGCACATTTCCTGAAAATTTAATTAAAATCGTTAGGGCTATTTTTGAGAAAACTCAATTTTTGTATGTTTTTTACCCATAAAAATAAAAAAAATAAAAAAAGTGAAAAAAACCTTCTGGAGAAATTGGCTAAATACACCTTCTTACCAAATTTCATAAATATTGATCCATCAGATTGGTCTCCAGTGAAGTGCACATACACACAGACAGACACACATACGGACAGATATCAAAAATTTTTTCAAAAAACTACTTTTTTGGTTAAGGGAACTCTAACATAGATTTTTAGAACAACTTGTAAAAAATTATTTTTGGACGATCACAATACTTTCTCTATGCTAACGCAAATTTAGAAACGGTAGAAAGTAAAAATGCTTTAATTTCATCGGTCTAAGTTTGATTCGTTAATCAAACCAACCAATGATCACTGCTGCTAATGACGTATGAGTGCGCCACGGCCGCGTGCTGACGGTATCACTGCTGCTAATGACGTGACGCACCCATACGTCATTAGCAGCAGTTATACCGTCAGCACGCGGCCGTGACGCACTCATACATCATTAGCAGCTGTGGTACCGTCAGCACGCGGCCGTGACGCACCCATACGTCATTAGCAGCAGTTGTACCGTCAGCACGCGGCCTTTCTTTATTCTGGTTGCCATGACATCTTTTAAATCGAATTATATATTTGTGGAAAAGTAATTCTTTGCCTGCCCCACAACTCAGTCGAACCAGTGAGTTCAGTAGGTTGTTTTCTAGGTGGCCTGTTTGTCGTAGCACAAAGTAGGGTTGCCTCTGGGATAGCACGAATTAGTCTTTGTAGATTTTAGTTTGTGTGTCTGTGTTTAATTTCATTGTTCCATGTTTCCTGTTTGTGATCATTCTGTCTTGTTCACCGTCATTACACTGCTGCCTGTCGTTGTCTGTAAAATTGTTGGCTAAGTCTATTGGCTTTTGGCTCAGGGTCCGGGAGGGGAGATGGATCGTCATCTGCATTGCCTTCCTTATTGATGTCGCCTGGGAACGCAGCTGAAGACCTACGGACTGGGCCGACCTCTTGGCCTTCTCTTCGGCCCAGAGGGAGCTGTCACCCTCTTCCTCCCTTCCTCACTGCGCTTGTTCATGATTTCCAAAGCAGAAAACTTTAGCATGCAGGTGAACATATTTCATTATTTTTCTTCACCCTCCCGGCCACTTATTGTGATTTTTGGTTAAAAAAAAAAAAAACAAGCAGAATGTAAAAAAAAGACTTGTCATGAAGTGCTTCAGTGATATTTTGTGTTTATTTGTGGGTGGGACTTTTGTTTTGTGGGGACTTTGTTTAAGGGTGGGGTTTTCTGGTCTACTTCGGAGAGAACTGTTAAGATTTTACTTTCCTATTTCTTTTATTTCTTGTTTGTTTACTGTAATACGGTTTTTATTGTTAATGGGGTTCTCGGGTGCTTGTTATTAATTGGTTTTCCAAAAGGAGCTGCCCAGTTTCACCCTCTGGATTCGGTGTAATTATTAATTTAAATCTTTTGTTTAATTTTCTTTTAACTTCTACAAATTGGCTTAAACTCGAAATTTATTTTTTCGTTCGCGAGGCTCCGAATAGTATTTGCTGCCCATCTTATATGGTTTTGTAGTTTTTAATTGACAATTTTGTCATCTTGGCTTTTATTTATGGTTATTGTTAAGTATTATTTTCTTGTTGCTGTGTTTTCTTGTTTATTCGTTCATGTATTTATTATATATTCATTTATTATTGTTATATATTTGTCATGGTAATCTTAACATTTTGTTAGGGCCTATTTATCTGTTATTATATATTTTTATGGTTTTATTTTTTGAACATTTCGTGATGTTAGTAGCCCATATATTTTGTATGAACTCTAGAATGGGCGACCGCCTGATTTTCAATTTCTTGTTGTTTCACTAAAAATGTCATTATCATTTTTTTTAAACTACATTTTAGACGTAACTTGTGTTTTTTTGTTGTATGTTCTCTTGAGTCTGGTATCTTCGCGCCCACCCTCGATGGGCCCAGTTATGGTTTTAAGAGGGTAAGTTGTACTATCTATAATACTGATCCAACATAACATTACCAAGATGATTAAATGTTTAGCTATAAAAGTCGACTACCATATTTGATATATGAGTCGTAAAACTCAAAGTACCGCAAACAGTATCCTCTCGTTGAACTTAATGCCTAAGCTGTTAAATCAATAAAAGTCTGGTTTGTATTACGTGGAGCATTGCTTGATAAGTGTAAAAATAAAATACAAAAACTTTTATACCTAGATATTAATTTGAATTATTTTAAATGTTTAAAATTGTTTATGTAATTTATCGCTAAATATGAACGTAAAGTAAATATTTCTTATAAATTTAGGAAAAATCAATACTACAAATAGCTATTGACATAGAAGATACGTATAATAGTATAATACACGATAGTATAATATATCAGAATAATTATTTCAGTACTTAGCACTTTGGGTCCCAACACATTAAAAAATATTAAAGAAATAAACGTGAAATTATATATTTATACTTTTCAAAAAAATAAGTAAAGATAATGTGCGCTATTGGCGTCGGTGCTTGAAAGTAAACTTATTAAGTGTAATCAGAAAAAGTAGTGAAATAAAAAGCTAAATTAAATTAATCTGTAACATATACCAATTGTAAAACTACAAAAACTCCAAATTAGAAAACATAAAATAAATAATACATTTTACAATCTTAATAATAATTATTATTATTGACATCTTTACTTATTATTTAACTTATTTCTATTCAGTACCACATAGGTAAAACTAGCCTAATAAATCAAAATCACATAATAATATTGAAACTTTGATTAACATAATATATGTTTTAAGTTTAAGGCAAAATATAACAAAAACCCCGTAAAGTATAATAATATGAGAAATACATTATAAAAATATAAAATAATTGTAGAAGTTGACAATATCTTATGATTCGTCATGCTAACCATCGTTAAGTGGGAGTAACCAAACAGTAATGTGGGGCTTAGCAGTAGAAAAACTATTACAATTCAACAAACTTTCCGGTATGTTATTAAATATTTTTGGTACAATGTATTCTAATCATTTTTTCATTCTTTCTAAAAAAATCTTGCCAGTATAAACCTTTCTACTTTTCTAAGTTAATAATTTGTTTTGTCGTTCGGGTATTTGTAGGAATCAGACAAATAACATTCATAACATTTCTGAATAATTTTTAATTTAAGAAGTCATTTACCTTTACATGTTTTTGTAATGAGTGATACTCTTTGATACACTTACAGTGATATTGGCCCACTCATCCATCCATACACGTACGGTGCTATTTACCCACCCACCATCCATAACTTACACGTAAGGTGATATTGGCCCATCCGCCCATCCATACACGTACGGTGCTATTTACCCACCCACCATCCATAACTTACACGCACGGTGATATTGGCCCATCCGCCCATCCATACACGTACGGTGCTATTTACCCACCCACCATCCATAACTTACACGTACGGTAATATTGGCCCATCCGCCCATCTATACACGAACGGTGCTATTTACCCACCCACCATCCATACACGTACCATGTCATTGCCCCACCCGCCCATTCATACACGCACGGTGATATTGACCCACCCACCCATTCATACATGTACAGTGGTATTTACCTACCTGCCCATCCATACACATACGGGACCCACGCACCCATAAATACACATACAATGGCATAGGTCCACCCGCCCAACCGTACGCTTACATATTGATCCACCCACCGATCCATACACGAAAATTGGCATTGACTCCACCATACACCTACGATCGTATTGACCCACCCACTGTGCCGTTTGCACATTACGATCGTTCCCTCGGACAGCTCAAATTTTTTCTGTGTTCCCTGATTTTGTTTTCTGTGTTCCTTGGCGTCGACGGCAAGCTCGCCGTTCTAGGTTTGCTGCCGACACGACATGTTTTGTGGGTAGAAACTTTAGCCGTGGCTCCGGGGTCGGAGAGTGATGGACGGGTACCAGCATGGCTACTGACGGCGTTTTCCTGGAGGCACATTGCGGAACCTACGGTCTGTGCCAAGCCTCTATTCTTCGTCCCAGAGGGGCTGCCACCTTTTCCCCCCTTCCACGTTGTCCATCCATCGGCCTCCAGGATGAAGACATCAACATGCAGGTGAACCTAATCCAGTTTATTTTCTGGCACTTCTGGTCCCTGCATTAACCTTTGGAAGAATTATGTTCTATTTTGTGAAGTGATATGCCAAATACGAACCTCCAAGCTTATGTTCTGAACAACGTCATTGAACCTGTAATGAAACATTTTAGTGAATTCTTATGGCCCAAATACTTACCATTTTTTTGGGCCACACATTGGATTTACTTTTCAAATTGGTCCTAATCAAAACTGTTTTTATGTTATACGAGTACGTATGTTAGTATTGAATTACACAAACACAGACACATATTTAATTCAAAACAGGACATGTAATGTAAATAGTTTTACCAAAAGACTAAAATAGTGAAGGAAACGTTGAAATAAAACAACTCAAGTCCTTCAGGCCAACTGTGTGCTCTACAAAAACATTTACACCGCTTACTTTACCTGGGTCAAATAGTGCTCGTTTTATTGAGTCTATAAATACAATGTTATAAGGGCCATAAATAAACGGTGAGGAAATCTTCGCTCAAACATATGTTGGAAGATTTTCACACTATGTTTAACCATTGTTTTTATTTAAAACTAACTTTGTTTAAACAGTAATCTGTTTTTTATTTAAGATTTTGCACATTTAAGGTTTTTATTAACTGCATTCTCTTCGTACGTTGAACTATCAGTTAAAACAATATGTCTTGATGACCATCTATTTCGCCGAATACATGTATGGTAGGTAATACAACAGTTGAACACTTGTAGTCACTCACACTCTTGTTACTATAACTAATGTTTATGTATTGCTATGCCCATACTCGCTTCGCGTGCCTAGCTTGCCACTCACTGCGCTCGTGACACCTCGGCCTTCGGCCTCGGCAAGTGACTTTTGACAACGAATATTGGTAGTAAGCTGTATTAATTATGTAAAATCACAATACTAAATTTATTTACAGTATGTTTCACGCATTACTTGCGTTGCTATATATTTATCAATATAAACACCCAATGATATTACGTATCCTATTTCAATCACGTTAATTTCTTTTAATTTTGTTTTACAGCTGGAAGATAATATATAGAAAAAATATAATTATTAATTAACGGTAAACTCTGGATGCATCATTAGATTAAGTGTCAAACATACAAATTAAACATGTTTATTTATTTGCAAAACAGCTGTCATTAATTTACTAAAATCAACCCAATGTTATCCGTATGGCACAATCTTTTAGGGGCAGTTTCTACCCGTTAGGAGTATTCTATCAAGATGAAAATACTTTAGTTTCCCTATTTAGCTTACAACAAATATTGGAGCCAAATTTGAGCTCTGTGTGATTACGGGAAGCAGGAGAGTTCTATGGATTACGTTGGGGGGGGGGGGCAGAGGCCTTAAACGTCGTCTCTCCCAATATATAAGGTGTCCCCGAACTCTCTGAGGATATGTTTAAGTATTGATTGTGGGTAAAAACAAGTCATAATATCTTATTTTAAATTCCAAATCACCTCCGGTGGGTACCTGTATGTACACTACGGGTATGTAAAAATATACACCTACGGGTGTACAACCACCATTTTGTATTTTTTACAAATTATTTTTTTTTTTAAACTATTTAACCTATAGAGTTTAAATTTTATATACACATTATTAAAACCATTTTCTTACTGAAATAAAAAATCTAAAACCATTATTAATTATTTTAAAAATTCCGGCACTTTGAAATGTTTGATCCTTAATAACTTTTGAAAAGTAAGGAATACAAAAAAGTCATACGAACACCTTTAATTTGCAAATTAAATTTGCAATCCAAAAAAGTGAAATTGAATGAAATCGGATAGCAAACAATTGAGATTTGAGTATTTCTGTATTCAATAATTTACGCGTCAATGTGTATAACCATGGAACCGTGGCCCCGCGAGGTATTTTCGAACCGTTTTCGAAGTTTGTATGATCAGCCATTTTTAAGATTGCAATGTTTTACAAATATTACAAAAGTCTATTTTGTAAAAGAGTAAACACTCTAGAATTTTGACAGACTACAAAAAACACATTTTTTCACGAGTGGTTAAAGTTTCTCTGACTTAGCTTTAGTGTTTTTTGTTTTATAAATTTTTAAAGTTGAGCTTTAAAGTTTTAATTTTTAATTTTTAATTTTAAAGTTGAGCTTTAATCCAAAAGAGCTAAAAGTTCGTGTGTGTTTTTTTTTTTTTTTTTTTTTTTTTTACTATTCTACTTGTTATAAAAAATCTTAGTTTTCGAAAAACATGTAAGTTATGATGTAGAATTAGATAAGCTAAATTTTGGTTTAGATCATATTGGAATCGAATATGTATTTATTTTGTAGCAGTGGTTCAAACTCAAGTACATTGCTTTTTGAATCCGACACTAGTTAGGTTGTATTGACGATTTCGAGACACTTTTTTTAAATCATTTGTATGCAACAAATAATTTGAATTTGGACCTACAAATAATTAGTAGTCAGTTACAATACAAAATATTTGTTCCTTTTTAAGTTGTAAAATGTTCACAGGAGACTCATACTGTTAACAACTGCTAGTGCAACTTAAGTTACACTATTGAATGTTGTATAATAGTTATAGTGTTGCTTAACTATTATAAAAACCCAATAATACAATCATTTGGTGAGGTTACTCTTGTATTAATGGAGTTTAAACCACAACTCCAATATAATTAGAAGTTCAAACAAGTAGAAGCCGTAACTCCAATATAATTAGAAGTTCAAACAAGTTGAAGCCGTAACTCCAATATAATTAGAAGTTCAAACAAGTAGAAGCCGTAACTCCAATATAATTAGAAGTTCAAACAAGTAGAAGCCGTAACTCCAAAATAATTAGAAGTTCAAACAAGTAGAAGCCGTAACTCCAAAATAATTAGAAGTTCAAACAAGTAGAAGCCGTAACTCCAATATAATTAGAAGTTCAAACAAGTAGAATCCGTAACTCCAATATAATTAGAAGTTCAAACAAGTAGAAGCCGTAACTCCAATATAATTAGAAGTTCAAACAAGTAGAAGCCGTAACTCCAAAATAATTAGAAGTTCAAACAAGTAGAAGCCGTAACTCCAATATAATTAGAAGTTCAAACAAGTAGAAGCCGTAACTCCAATATAATTAGAAGTTCAAACAAGTAGAAGCCGTAACTCCAATATAATTAGAAGTTCAAACAAGTAGAAGCCGTAACTCCAAAATAATTAGAAGTTCAAACAAGTAGAAGCCGTAACTCCAATATAATTAGAAGTTCAAACAAGTAGAAGCCGTAACTCCAATATAATTAGAAGTTCAACGAATCAGTTCCTCCACTGCATGTGTTTTCAGTGTAATGGCTCGGACAAGATAAATGTTGAAATTTATGTTACTGAGAGTGTAACAGAGTACAACGGTAAAATTGTGGCCTTTTTTCAGCTGAATCAATGAATTCTATTAAAATAATAGTAGGTTATATTAATTGTAAATTAATTTGTTATTAAGTGGCTTTGTGCATACGTTACTGATATAATAAAAAATAGCAATTTAACTGTCTATTTTTTTATGAAACTCTCACCAAATTATGCATCGATATAAAATATTAATATAAAATCAATAATATTGTAGAATCTCTTTTTAATCAGTACCACTCTACGTGTATGGGAGAGTAAGTGGGTCAATACTACTGTACGTGTATAGGAGGGCGGGTGGGTCAGTACCTTTGTACGTGTAAGGGAGAGTGGGTGGGTCAATACCACTCTACGTGTATGGGAAGGTGGGTGTGTCAGTACCACTCTACGTGTATGGGAGAGTGGGTGGGTCAATACTACTGTACGTGTATGGGAGGGCGTGTGGGTCACTTCCATTGTACGTGTAAGGGAGGGCGTGTGAGTCAGAACCACTGTACGTGTAAGAGTAAGTGGGTGGGTTATACCACTCTACGTGTATAGGAGGGCGGGTGGGTCAGTACCACTCTACATGTATAGGAGGGTAGGTGGGTCAATACCACTGTACGTGTATGGGAGGGCGTGTGGGTCAGTACCACTGTACGTGTAAGGGAGAGTGGATGGTTCAATACCACTCTACGTATATGGGAGGGCGGAAGGGTCAGTACCACTGTACGTATATGGGAGGGCGTGTGGGTCAGTACCACTCTACGTGTATGGGAGGGTGGGTGGGTCAATACCACTGTACGTGTATGGGAAAGTGGGTGGGTCAATACCACTGTACGTGTATGGGAGGATGGGTAGGTCAGTACCACTCTACGTGTATGGGAGGGTGGGTGGGTCAATACCACTGTACGTGTATGGGAGGGCGTGTGGGTCAGTACCACTGTACGAGTAAGGGAGAGTGGGTGGGTCAATACCACGGTACGTGTATGGGAGAGTGGTTGGGTCAGTACCACTCTACATGTACGAGCTTCGTGTGTGAGTGTGTGTGTGCGCGCGCGCACGCTTGATACTTCATATTTCTACGAAATATCAGCTAGGGGATTGAGGTCGGGGAGGGGAAGGCCGCGGCCTTGATTGGAATGCGGAAAGCTCGTAACTAGGTTATCACATCGATGATTATCAGTCGTTTAAATGACTTAATGGGATTTAAAAGTCCGCGCCCGTTATTACATTATTATTTTATAACTAATAGAATTATTAAAGAAATGGTTAATGTAGTGGATATATTGTGGTTAATGTGTGTGTGTGTGTGTGTGTGTGTGTGTGTGTGTGTGTGTGTGTGTGTGTGTGTGTGTGTGTGTGTGTGTGTGTGTGTGTGTGTGTGTGTGTGTGTGTGTGTGTGTGTGTGTGTGTGTGCTTGCGTGTGCTTGCGTGTGCGTGCGTGCTTGCGTGTGCATGTGTGCGTGCGTGTGCGTGCGTGCGTGGTAATGCAAGCTACACTTAGATTTCGCGACAAAAATATTTTCCATTTCCGATAAGGTTAAAATTTTGTATAAATGTTCATTCGTTAAAAACTAAGTGCGGAACCACCTCTCTTTCCAAATGGGTTCCTCTGTTCCATTTAAAAAAACTTCCTGATTTTTATAATTGGAGATGAAGCATGTAAATAAAGTACGAATATAAACTGTTATTGCCAACAAATTTATATTTTAACTAACACAGTTGGTCAATGAGAAAGCAGCTGTGTTAGCAGAAAGCAGTTCTAGCATTGTTGCAGCTGATAAAGCACGTAACTAGCTTGTCTTTTTTCTATACTTCATGTGTTTAAACTGTTTTGAAAAGAAAAGGTCTTATAAAAAAATTTGGGTGTGCGTCGGACCACACGGTGGAAGTTATACTTCTTTGGCCATTCTCATACACCCACTCACGCACACAAACAGACAGGATATATAAATGAAATATAAGACATTTTTCAATATTATTCAATATATTTATCTTCAATATATTATACGTGACTTCATTATTATATTATACACCTATATTATCATTATCAGTAATTTCTTCGATTAAATTTCTTCGATTAACAATCGATTAATCGATAGTTCTTAAAAATGTGTTCTTACTTTTCAGCGTGACGCGGTTTCTCGACCAACATCCCATCCCAAAGTGTCTAACGGGCGCAAAGAAGTATAACTTCAAAAATGTTATAATGTTGTTATTTTTGTTTTCGCATTAAAAATGATACTAAGCTTCTCATAAACACTGACAACTAAGCAAATTAATTTAATAAACCTACTTCCAAAATTTGTCTGATAAAAACAATTTCAAAATAAAAGTTAGGAAATCAATTTTCCACTTAGTCTGTTTTGTTTTTCCGTTACAGTGTTTCAAGCTATAGAAAACAGAATCTCACTTAAACAACCTAAATAAAGTTACTTTATTATTTCAATGCATATTTAGTACGCATAAAAGGCAATTTAAATATGTTTTTTTTTTCGAATCGAGATGATTTTGGTGAGAGAGAATATCGTCAATATTTAGTGGTATGATATACCGGACCAAAATATAGACATGGCCAATTTTATCGAAAGAAAATATCGATACCAATATATCGAAACATATTTATCGATATTTCCTATATATATCAATATATTGTATCGGGTCTTTTGACCGGCACATTTTGGTTTCTCTACGTGTTGGTTTGCCAGGCTGCCTGAGTTCGCTCTTGCATTGTCGAATTGTTATGTTCAAGCCTTGGTCTGTTCCGAGGTTCCAGTCTTCGGTTCACCGGTTCGACGGTTCACCTGGGTTTTGTAGTTAGTTTCCGTCTACTTGTTAACATGGTTATGAGTGGCTAGAAAGGCAATTAACAACAGGGTCCTCGAGTAGGACTTGTTCCCTCAGCCTACCGTCCGGCCGATCTTCTGCCATTTTTCGACTGTGGAGGCCTGGCGTAGGGACCATGTTGTAGTGCCACTTTGCGCCTCCACTACCCTCTTACAGCTTATGGGAGTCTTCTGTCCTCAGGTCAGTCCTTTCCGTGTTGTTCTCGACGGCTGTGGACGACCGGGGTGTGGACAGCGTTAAAATAAATAAGAAAAAAATCAGACTGAAAACTCTAATATTTTCCTGTACGGCCCAAATATAAGTAGGACATTTTTAAAACTAATTATTTATTTCTAAATTTGTTATAATTGTTATAATCTTAAATCTATCATTATGGCTTTTCTAAATATGTATCTACTGTTTTTAAATTTTATATTTTTTGTGACTGTTAAATTGTTTGAATTGTTTATCTCTGTTATGTTAGGCCTAGTTATTAGGTTTGTTTGTATATCTATCTGTTCTTTTTTATGTGTAGGCCTAGCTGATCAGTTTTTTATAAGTTATGTAGTATTATTTATTTGGTCGATTGTAGTATTTTGTAGTGAATGTCGGATAAAAGGTACCGTGCTGTATTTTCTTTTTAGTTACTTAATTTTTAATCATTTCACCAAAGGGGATTATTTAATAACGTTTTAACTTTTCTTCAATTCGGAGCTGCCCAGGGATTTCGGCTGACTCCCTGTTCTCGGTGGAATCATGGAATGTCGGCTAAATTGCCGGTTAATTGGTTTTGTTCAAATTTTTAAATGTTCAATGTAAATTCTTTAAATTTTTTTCTTTCTAGCAATTCTGCAGATAGGCACATCTGTAATGTTATTTATGGTATTTGTAGCTTTTACAAATTTTGTGTTAGGTATATTATTTTGTGTATAGTTTGTAATTCATTGTTTATTATGTGTTTCTTGTTTATTTTGAGTGTAATTTATACTGTGGCCTTCTACCAAAACTATTGAATTCTTTGGTAATAAATAGTTTTTTACTCACCTGCCGAGTTATGATTTAACCCTGCCGCCCGGGATCTTATCGCTTGTCTGATTTTGAGCCATCCCCGGTACTGCACGACTTCCAGTTTGGTGGGGGGATGGGTTTCAATATCGCTCATGGATGTACCGATAGATGAACTGCAGAAGCAATTAAACCTTCCAACACTTGAAGCTCGAAGGTGGATGTATGATTACATCTTCTTTACAAGATTGACTGTCCACAACTCCTCGGTCTGATCAGTCTCCATGTGCCGAGCCAAATGATACCACAAGACTTACTTATCAGCAGAGAAGTACAGTATCACGATTTTTATGTTTGTGTATCATAGTTAGTACAACAATTGACTTCTTTATGTCGAGCCCTGAATGTCTCCGGACAAGAATCAGGGATGTAGCTTCAAACAAGATTACTTTTAACTGAAGTCATAATTCACCTTCTATTTGATTTAGTTGTTATTAATCTATATATTTATTTATTATTGTTTTAGTTTCTTTTTTGATGGTTGTACAAAATAGTAGGGGTGCTCGATGCAGCAAAGTATTTTTCAATTTCATGCAGCGATGCGACTCAAAGCACACATTCGATTCGATGCAAACATAAAGAATGTATGGTTTTTATTAATTTTTAGGAGTGGTTGAGTAACAATAATACCTTTTGTTAGAGGCACTTTGTATTGGTAGTACAAAGAAAGACAATTTAAAACTTTTTTGATCATATAAATGTTAATTTTATATGTGTGCAACAAAAATATAAAAATTAACTTTATATCAAAGTAAGAAGGTCAATTAAAAATAATATAAGAAATGTAAGATGAAGGGATAAAAAACGCAGTTGGTTTAAAACACAATAAATCATAATTATTTTGAAATAGAAATTTAGGGCTTAATAAAATTGTGTAGCACTAAGCATGCTTATGTTATTAATTTATCAAGAACAACTATGGGAAAAGCTAGTAATAAAGAAAATTTATGGCTCTGTATTAAATGCATTACATATAAATGTGTACATAAGTGTGTGTACATAAGTAACTCGACAAAATTTAATTTGTTACAGTTAAAGTAATATTTTTCACAGGCAAAGACAGAAAATATATTTTTTTTAATTCGTATTAATTTTTTATCAAATACTTATCCCGAAATAGATGAACTATCTGTAAGGGGATGTACTATTTAGTTCGTAGTACGTTGCCCGTACGTAATTTACGATTCCCATACACATTGCTTGACGGACTTATATCATGTTCATGTCAGTTAGAGTTATATCTCCCGGTCGACCTCTTTGTTTATTATTGCGATATAATCTTGTTTTCGTATCTACTTGGAACGAAAACAAACTCAAGTAATAATTGTTTTACAGCTATTTTATTGTCATATATTTTATTCAAAACATGAAAGTACTAGTTATAAAAGACGCACCAATAAATATCATTGATTAAAAAGGTAATGTTTCTTAATAATTCGTCGTTTTGACGCATCAGAATAATTCTGATACATCAATATTGCTTATGCATCGTGGCACTATCGATGCATTGACAATTTGACTACAAATGAATCGAATCACATCGATTTTTTCGACTTTTTTATGCATCGCACACCCCTATAAAATTGTATTGTAAACTAATGTGCTTTTTATAATCAAGCACCTTGAAGCAAAATCAATTTATATAATTTAAATTTGTAAAATATCGGTTGCCATTGATAAAATAAATTAAAAATAATTAAAAAAATAATAAAATAAAATAAAAATAATAAAAAAAATAATTCTCCACTCATATTTGCCCATATCTCTACGATCGACGTTTTACTGACGAATAATAAATAATAGTGAAAACTCATCCATAACATAATATTGAAAGCATCTTGGACAAGTTATTTCTGCAAGAACTTTCAAATTTATTTTTCTCCTTTTGAAGGACTCTTCTTAAACCATTATGTGTTAGGTAACTATTTATTAGAATGTAACCCAGACATGTTTGTCATGTGGAAATGAAATGTACTTCAGCTTAACACAAAGACTCTGTTCGTGTTTTCAAGTATGACAAAAATAGAACTACTGTACCACAATAATAGGTTTCTGAAATGTATTAAACGCGCGCAAGCCTCGGCTGATTAGCTAATATCACCACTAACAACCGGGATACTGCTTGCCTCCTTTCTCATAACGACTTTGCAGCTATTTTATTGTCATATATTTTATTCAAAACATGAAAGTACCAGTTATAAAAGACGTATCAATATATATCATTGATTAAAAAGGAAATATTTCTTAATAATTCGTCGTTTTGACGCATCAGAATAGTTCTGATACATTGATATTGCTTATGCATCGTGGCACTATCGATGCATCGCGTTATTTTCGATTCATCGACAATTTGACTAGGCATGGAATCCCTGACAAGACAAATTTCGTCAGGGATCGGTTACCCAATAGGGATCCGTTGTCCAAGACAGCTTTTGCTATTGTGGAGCACAAACGATGCAAACATATTGCTTTGGGCTGTTGCCCTTTGCGCATACAGTCTCTTGCGTTTTGTGCCTGTTTCGCCTTCAATTCGGCTCTTCAGCTAGGGAAGTTTGAGTAGAAGTAGCGGATTTTTGCTACAACTCACTCACCCTAGGAGAGATGGTAAGGAAATACCTTTAACTAATACTCTACAGTCGGCTTTTGACTTTTGTCTTTTGCTTTGACTATAATTCAACATAGTATTATTCAATCAGTAGATCAACATGTATTCCAAAATTAACCTAGATTATGTCATCAAGTCTTGAGTGACGTCAATACTATCATTCAAACTATAAAAAGAAAGCTTGAAAAGAACAGGTTGTGGAAAAATCTTTCCACCTATCAAATTTTCTCTGCCTCTTATCAAAGCCAACATATTCGTCAATCGGCTCTGAATTCTCGTACCCTTCGTATCCTCTTACTTGAAATTGAATCTGTAACAAAAACATGTTTGTGAATGTAGAATAGTTTATTGGGCCGGCTAGAAACTAAATGCGTGCTGTATTTAGCGTGTATTATTAGCAACATTATCAACGGTTGTCAAGCAACTTCTATTGACCTCAATGTTTCAAAATGTCTGCAATTTATTTTAGTATTGACACTATACTTGTTTGTGATTACAGCATCAATAGTTCCACCCTCAAAGTGGATGACAGACCTCCTCCCTCAGTCCTTATGAGTAATTTCGTGCTTCTTCTCTGCTTGGCTTCATCATCAGCTCCTCCTGACATCCTAAAGCTTCGCAACCTCTTGTTATGCTGTACAAGTCATTGATACGTCCGTTAGAATACTGTTCCGTTGTATGGCCACCTTATCATTCAGGCGACATTGATTTCCTCAACAAAATTCAAATGTTTCATCAATCTATTTGGATTCAAACTTGGTTACCAGTGTTTGGACACTCCTGTATCTGCTCTGGAGTCGCACTTCGACCTGCAACCACTTACAGTTCCTCTACAAACTTATAGATGGCTCCATTGAATGTCTCAACCTACTGCTTGAGGTGGACTTCATGATGCCAAGGCATACTCGCTTCAGATACATATTCTGTAGGTGGTTCCACCCTACAAATTACGCTATAAACCATGGTTTTTTCGATACTCTTACTGGCGATACATGTCCAGCAGTTGATTTCTTTAGGATCTCACTAGGAAAGATGTTGGAAAGCTGACCTTCCTCTGCCTCTCTCCAGTAATTGTATTTGGCCAAATTTAATTTGTTTCAATGCTTTCCAATTCTGGTAATTCTGAGATTATTCATTTGTACTAACTGTTGAATAATCCTATATACATAATATAAAGAATCGTATGTAGGATTCTTTATAATATGTAACATTCTGAAAGAAAGAAAATGTTACATAATATTGTAAAACTAGTACAGTGATATTGACCCACCCGCCCGCCCATACACGTACAGTGATATTGACCCACCCGTACACGTACAGTGATATTGACCCACCCGCCCACCCGTACACGTACAGTGATATTGACCCACCTGACCACCCGTACACATACAGTGATAATACCACCGTTTGCGTATGGGTGGGTGGGTGGGACAATACCCCTGTGGAACACCTGTTTTGACATTCTCAATTATAGCATCGTTACGTATAATTCTGCCAAACTGAAGACAGTCTTAATGTAATCAATAAGTTAATTAGTGACTACCTTATTGTACACATTTATATTAAATTACAAGCAGTTCCTGAGATTTACATGTATAGTTATATACTGTACTAGCCGTATGTTAGGCTATGAGAAGTAATTTAGAACGCCCTCTCGCCTGTCCTGTTTTGGTGGAGCGCCCGTTATATTATGTGACTGCAATACACGCATGACAGCTGAGTACCTGAATCACGGACCAGACGCCGTGCTAACTGTACTCACCAACCTACACGTTGTAAAATGTTTACCACGAAACATTTTCATTGATAACAAACTTTATGACGCAGTTTTAGTTTTAGTAATGATGGTTATAGAATGAATTTTTGGACTACGAATAAAAAGTACATTGACAGGTTTAGATATATGTTTCTATTCATTATAAAAAAATGCAGAAATTAAGTTATAAGAAATTAAGTGCCCCTATGGGTTTTGTTACTTGTTAATTAATTATTTTTATTATTATTATTATTATTATTGCATGTTAAATTTATATATTATTCAAATCCATCTCCATAATTTTTTTCCTATTGCTGTTTGGTCATTTTACAAGGATTCATGCTGCAAATTAATATGTTTTAACTAGTATATATTACTGTTGTCTCTTGTTGGTCTTAATTAATATTTTTATTCAAAAAGGTTCCTTTGTTTCTCATGAATCAATCGATTATAATTTTCTGTCTTGTTTCTGCCATCTACACCATGAGTTGCCACCAAAGTGTAATCTATATAATGCCACCATCGTTGTCACTTTGTACCTCGTGCATGTTATTGTATCTTTACATGAATTTAAGTTTGTTACTGTTTTTCTACTTGTCTATACGTATTTATACTAAATACTGTAGTATAGTTTTAACTGTTTTGAATAAATGAATAAACAATAACTGTTAATTTTTTATTTTAAGCCCTTTTAAAAAGTTATTTACGTTTAAACATTTTAAAGAGCAGTCATTTTCGAAATAAACATTAAAAATAATTTTTTCTGTAATTAGGTCTATGGGTTATAAAGCTAGATATAAAATTGAAATGTATTAATAACATCCTGCTCTTAAATTAAAAGTTTTTAGGTGAATAAAACAAAATGGTGACTTTGAGAGTAAATATCGAGTTTTTGAAAGTTTGAATATGATATTTTGGTTTATATTTGGTCTATAAATAATTACTAAAAATATTTTAATGATACGAGGGACATCCTGTACAGAGGAAAATAAAAGGCAAGTAATGTAATGAAAGAAACATCGGTTTTCAATTTATGTGGTGTGACAAACTCACGACAGACAACAATTACTGAATGAGCAATTTAGCACTTTAATTGAAACTGCTGCATTTATTTTTGTACAAGATTGATGGGAAATAAAATAAACCTCCCCAGGTTGTTTACGTTTAGAGCCCGATAAAACAGGTTTAGTCGTGCATAAAACCTGTTCCAGTTTGTTAAGAAAAGTTGTGATTAATCTTTTACTCGGGTTTTGATTGAATTAGGTACTTACAGAGCTAAGTAACATTTTATTAATAAACAGCATACATTAAAATGTTACTGTACAAATTCAAACTGATAGTGTTTTGTTATAAATTAACTAACATATTAAACATGAATGGTTTCAGATTCAGAATAGGTTCCATAAGCACCAAAAATCTTCAATGTTACTTATTCCCTATTACACTATTTTGTATTGTATCTGAAACTATGAAATAAAATGGCACACTGTAGTTGAAATGTAACGAATAACAAACGAGAAATTCTTATGAATGCAAAATACTTAGATGTCGGTATTGTTACAATTTAAAAAAACAACAATATATATTACAGAGAAAACACATCTAAAAATATATTGGGAAAGATTTTGCGTTTGTCAATTTATTGTAGCAGAAAGTTCCTGTCATTTGATTCGCTTGATAGTTGGAGTCGTTCTCGTAAAATATCTCTATACTATAATATTTCGAATGGAAAAGTTGGAAGAAAACAACGTATTATTTAATTTGTTCTTCTAAAATTTTTATCTCCACTTTGTTAGTGCAATAGTTTTGTCTTAATTTAATACGGCCTTAAATAAATAGTAATAATAAAGTGTATTCTTATAATGTTTCAGTGGTTAGTTCGACGTAAAAATTATATTATATTCTTAGTTCATACCAAATTTTTACTAAGAGACTAGTTTTTCCGTATAGTATTATGCTAAATTTTACTATACAAATACAGGGCGTTTCTTTTATAACGCAACCCATGATTTGAAATAAAAAAGAAAAACAAAACATATATCTATAACACATTTATTACTATTAACATTTATTATTACTATTTACATGATTTTAATGACTTTTTTTAGGTTTGGTATTCAAATAAACCAACATTAGCATTTATACTAGCCCTCTTTAGTACATTTCTAGACACCTTTTCCAAAGTTCAAAAAACCATGTTTCTAAACCTCAATTTAATGACATTGCACGAAATCCAATGCATAAAGTGAACAACAGTGCCACAACGTGAATCAGCCAATAGCCAAGGAAGAAGAAGAACCAGGGCTACCAACCTATGAACTTGTAATTACCTTCAACTTGTATTTACTATTTAGGGTTGGGTTTAAAATAAACACCCTGTATTTGTTATTATATTAATCACTATAATGAATATAACGGGGGGAGAGGACCGTATTTACCTCATACGTTTTTTGGCGTTAAGCAAGTAGATAGGTTCGTTTTATGTCTAATCAACGCCATTTTATTTGTATACGAACAACTTATCACTCTTCTGTACTTATATTTTAATCCTGGTTTTTCTAAAATTAGAAATTACTTTCTGATTCACATTGTCAGACGCTTTTTCAAGATAGCCGACTAAAAGATTTTTTATTATTTTCTAAATGTTTGCTCAATAAGAAGTGTTAGTGTCAAAATTGATAATATACTTCACAATCCTCGTCTCAACCCAAATTCGTTCCCTTTAGTATTTCTTCAGTTCTTCCTATAATTAATTATTAAAAACAATTAATAATAACGATTTGAAATAATAAAATATAGATCACATTATTGCAATGTATTGTATAAACAAGCGTAAGTGTCTCGTTAGAGACATTACATTACAACACTTTACATGGGAATACATCGCTAGAGCCAGAGTTTGAGTGCCGTAACCGTATCACAGAGGCACTCTGCGTGTCGTCATGGATTAGTAACCTAAAAACCAAAATGTTGGTCTTGCAGCCGGAAAATTATGAAGCATTGCGTTTTTATTCTGATTTTCAAAAACAGAATGCTATTGGTGTTATATGTGCGATTGAACCATGAAATATCATATAAAAATGAATCAACTAATAATTGGTTATCTATGAAAAGAAAAACGAATATATTACTGTCGGATTTAAAAAGCAATGTACTTGAGTTTGAATCACTGCTACAACATAAATACTCATCCGATTTCGTTTTGTTGTACACAATCATGTAACTTACATTTTTTAAGACTAAGAGTTTTTTTATAGCGGGTAGAAAAAACATGATATTTTAGCACTTTTGGAGTAAAGCACAACTGCAAACATTTTTTAAACAAAAACTGCTGATAAGTCACTGAAACTTTAACCACAAGCGAAGAAGATTGTTGTTTGTAGTCTGTCGAAATTCTAGAATTTTTACTGTTTTACAAACTTTTCTGTTGTAATGTTTGTAAACATTTGCAATCTTAAAAATAGCTGATCATACAAACTTTCAAAACGGTTAAAAAATACCGGTTTGAAAAATTAAGATTATAAAATGGTAAATGCGATATAATAAAATCCTGTGATTTTATATCACATGATAATTAAACAGATATCGATGTGTGGTAACTCATGCGACCGGCCGGGCCACCGGACGTGGTGTTGAAACTTCATGCAGCTGGACTTACACACCGTAATTAGGGGACTTATTAGCTATAAATGACAGTTATACGTCATTCATTGCTAAAGGCTGATGAATCACTCACAGTTACTAGAAATGTGAATAGTACATCCAGCAAATCACCAATATAATGGGTGCTCTCATTTTCACATTACATTCAGATTGTTACATGTGAAATTTACATAATTGTAAATGTTATTTTTTAATTTGACAACCTCTTTAGAGCTATAACATTTTAAAAACCTTTCGTTGGAGGTGGAAAGCCCTCATGAGAAAAGGTGATGGAAAATGGCTTAAATTTAGATAAAAACATGAGTGATAAACTTTTCAATACTTCCACAGTAATAAAACTTTCGTGCACTGTTTAAATACTTCCAGACGCACGATTCGGCAACGCCGCAAAACTCTGGTAAAACTGGTTTTGAAGTGCTGGGCCGCGCGATTTGCTTACACTGACCGCACATCGATGTCTGTTGAATTGTCATGAATTATCATAAAAATTCACGATTTTTTTATCGCACTTACTGTTTTATAATCTTACTTCATTTTTCAATCCGGTATTTTTGAACCGTTTTGGAAGTTTGTATGATCAGCCATTTTTAAGATTGGAAGAGTTTACAAACATTACAACAGGCAATTTTGCAAAACAGTCCAAATTGTATAATTTCGACAAACTACAAACAACAAACTTCTTCACTTGTGGTTAAAGTTTCACTGACTTATCGTTGATAGTTTTCGTTTTACATAATTTTGAAGTAGAGCTTTACTCCAAAAGAGCTAAAGTATCTTTTTTTTTTTTTTTGTATTCTACCCGCTACAAAAATTCTTAAGGTCTTCTAAAAAATATGTAAGTTATATTATATTACGTAGAATTAAATGTGGCAATTCTTGGTGTACAAAATAACGAAATCAGGTGAGTATTTATTTTTGTAGCAGAGGTTCAAACTCGATTACATTGCTTTTTGAATCCGACAGAGAATTAAATTATTAAATGAGAGTTTGTGATTATGTTTAATTTAATGACAAATGTGTGAATATAAATGAATAAACTAATAATAAAGTACAAAACGTTCTAAGGAAAACTTAAAAAGTCACGCCAAAGTGTTTCGCACATTCTCATTGCTGTTCTCCATACTGCAAAGAAAGTAAGATTACGTTTTATTTACTGAGTGTAAGATTTCTGAAATAAATTTCCTTTTCTCTAAAATGTAGAGCTATTTTTAATAACTTTACAAATTAAATATTCATTTTCTTCCTTATTCAACCCGTTAAACTAACTTAGTAATATTTGGACCATAGCCAAGAAATAAGATTATATTAAACTGCATTAAACCTGCCAGAGGAAACTGTAACAAGTTTAAGGATAAGTAACAAGTTTCTTTAAAGGGGTGAGAAGTCTGACTCAGCAAACTAATTAATACATACATTATTTGAATCGTCTCGTATATTGTTACATTTGCTTTAATCAATGCATTTTCTTAACAAATACACAGTAGAGCTCAACATTATACGAGTTAAATTGTTCCTTACACAGCCAATGTATATTAGAACATACGTTTAAGTCTTTACTTGGAAATCTCTTCGAGCTACAACACAGCTATCAAGGTATTTTTTACTTTCTCCTATATGCGTTAGCATAGAAAAAGTATTGTGATCGTCCAAAGATTTTTTTTGTATCGTCTAAACAATCTATTTTAGAGTCCCTACAACCCAAAAAGTGGTTTTTTAAACAAAAACTTTGGATGTCTGTCCGTATGTGCGTCTGTCCGTGTGTATGTTCATTTCGCTGGAGACCCAACGGATGGATAAATTTTTATGAAATTTGGTATGACGATGTATTTGGCCAAAATCTCCAGGCAGTTTTTTTATTTTTTGAAATTTTATTTTTATTTATTTATTTTTATTTTTATTTTTTTTATTTTTATGGGCAAAAAACATACAAAAATGAAATCTTCTCAAAAATGGCTATAACGATTGTAATTTAATTTTCAGGGAAGGTGTAAATTAGAAATCTAAATATTGTAATAAAAAATGCATGTCTCTAACTTGACTTGTTTTTGAGTTATAGCAAAAAAAAACATATTTGGGAATCAAATTGGTAATTTTCAAAGTTTTGATTATTTAGTGTTTAATATGGGGGAAAGTTTGTACCAATTCTTTGGAACATTTATTAGACTAAGTAAGTATATGAAAATAAATTTAAAATGTTGGTGCCCATTTGAACCTTTGCATACAGTTTTGAAACATGGCAGTGAGCTTGAAACAACATTTAAACTCTTGAATGAAAGAGAAAACAAAAACAGTTTTGGAAAAATCTTCAATCTTGGCAGTTTAATTAAAATAAATGTGCCACAGAGGTCTCTTAGATGTTTGAATGTCAGAAGTTGTTTGGTTTGTTTAAGTTTAGTAACTTAAACTGTTTAAGTTAAGTAACAGAAGATGCGAACAAAACTGCCTCAGTTTAAATTCTTTTCAAACTGTATAGTTATTTGGAAAACAGAATTTCGTTCTAGATTTTATAAGACTGAATTAATCTACGTGTTAGCTCAAACATAATGTAATTTACACTGTATCCAAGAGAATATTCAAAGCAAATCAATGACCAATATTTAAATGTACAATTACCTGCAATAATACTATGACCTCTGATGAGGGTTTTAAAATTTTACAAATAAAGCGAAACAACATATATAAATAATGAAGTCAAATATACAGGGTGTTTCCTTTAAAGCGCAATCAATGATTTTAAATGGGTGAATTTCAATACAATACTGTACATCCAATTAACAATAGGATTTCATATAGTTAATACAATAGGTTCAGTATCTGTTTGAAAGCATCTTGACATAGGCCCATAACAAACGATTTTGTTTTAAAATATTCCTCCACAGTAAATACTCTATGGTCTTTGCTCAAAACCATGCTTCTAACCTCAATTTAACGACATTGCACGAAACCCAAATAAAGTGAGCAACAATGTAAATCAGCTGATAGCCAAGGAAGGAGAGGAGTCAGGGCTACCAACTTATGAACTTGTAATTATCTCAATTACTGTTCTATACTTGTAAATAGGGTTGCATTTTAAAAGAAACACCCTGTATAAGTGTTGTCTTGGAAATCTCTTCAAGGAAAAACACAGCAATCAGAAGTATTGTTTTCTATAAAAATAAGTTAAAAATATTAGAATCCATCTCAACCTTTACATACAGTGCGAATGCATGTTAAAACAATCTTAACATTACTAACTAGCGAATAATTACAGTTATTTATTAATGATTAATTTTAAATAAGTTATTATTGATAGTGATTTTAAGTGATTTATTATTGATTAAGATTGATTTTAAATAGTGATTATTGATTATTAAGAATAGTGATTAATAAAGTTACTCCTGTCGAAAATAGTTACCATACTATAATGAAAATGCAATATTTTTATTATACAGTAATATTATACACAAGTAATATTATATCTATATAAAAGGGTTTTGACAAACTTTAAAATACGCACTATGAAAATAAAAAACTGAGATGACCTTTTGATTAATATTTTTAGATTTATAAAAAATTAAGGATAGAAATAATGAGGGATACTTTAAAAGCCAGTAAGTGAGAGAACGGCCCCCAGGGATACATTTTCTTTGTATTTTAGGTGATACATCGTACTTGTATAAGCTAAAGTTTGGTTACTATTAGTGATGAACATTATGTCCTTATCTGTGATTGAATAACGGTTATTGGAAAATAACTATAGTAACGGTTAGTGAAAATAGCCAATAACCGTTATCGAGCTAATTTGTTATTCCCATACGAATTTATTAAACAGCAAATATAACTGTCACAAAATGCATTGTGGAGACAACAAATAATTATTATAAAATTCAACTGTCAAGATTTGTTCTGTTCTTCGTAGGCTGCATGTCTCTATTTCAGGTATCAAAAACAATCTCACAAGTAACAAACAATGAACAACTGTTAAGTAATCCACTACTCTGCTTTCAGTAAAGTAACGGTTATAATAACGTTTTACTAGTACGAGTACAATCTTTTCTCGCTAGGTAGAAGCACTGTAGTAACTGGTAACTGACAAGGCAACTAACTACTAACTATAACAGATTGCCGCTCACCGTTATAATAACGTTTTACTAGTAAGAGTACAATCTTTTCTCGCTAGGTAGAAGCACTGTGGTAACTGGTAACTGACAAGGCAACTAACTACTAACGATAACTGTTTGCCTCTTACGGTTATAATAACGTTTTACTAGTACATTCTCTTCTCGCTAGGTAGAAGCACCGTGGCAACTGGTAACTGACAAGGCAACTAACTACTAACGATAACTGTTTGCCACTTACGGTTATAATAACGTTTTACTAGTACATTCTCTTCTCGCTAGGTAGAAGCACCGTGGCAACTGGTAACTGACAAGGCAACTAACTACTAACGATAACTGTTTACCGGTCACAGTTATAATAACGTTTTACTAGTACATTCTCTTCTCGCTAGGTAGAAGCACTGTGGCAACTGATAACTGACAAGGCAACGAAATAATAACGATAACAGTTTGCCGCTCACGGTTAAAATAACGTTTTGCTAGTACATTCTCTTCTCGCTAGGCAGAAGCACTGTGGTACTGGTAACTGACAAGGCAACTAACTACTAACGACAACTGTTTGCCGCTCACGTTTAAAATAACGTTTTGCTAGTACATTCTCTTCTCGCTAGGTAGAAGCACTGTGGCAAATGGTAACTGTCAAGGCAACGAACTACTAACGATAACAGTTTGCCGCTCCCGATTAAAATAACGTTTTGCTACTACATTCTCTTCTCGCTAGGTAGAAACACCATGGCAACTGGTAACTGGCTAGGCAACTAACTACTAACGATAACTGTTTGCCACTTACGGTTATAATAACGTTTTACTAGTACATTCTCTCCTCACTAGGTAGAAGCACCGTGGGAACTGGTAACTGACAAGGCAACTAACTACTAACGATAACTGTTTGCCACTTACGGTTATAATAACGTTTTACTAGTACATTCTCTTCTCGCTAGGTAGAAGCACCATGGCAACTGGTAACTGTCAAGGCAACTAACTACTAACGATAACTGTTTGCCGGTCACGGTTATAATAACGTTTTACTAGTACATTATCTTCTCGCTAGGTAGAAGCACCATGGCAACTGGTAACTGTCAAGGCAACTAACTACTAACGATAACTGTTTACCACTCACGGTTAAAATAACGTTTTAATAGTACAATCTCTTCTTGCTAGGTAGAAGCACTGTGGCAACTGGTAATTGACAAGGCAACGAACTACTAACGATAACTGTTTGCCACTTACGGTTATAATAACGTTTTACTAGTACATTCTCTTCTTGCTAGGTAGAAGCACCGTGGCAACTGGTAACTGACAAGGCAACTAACTACTAATGATAACTGTTTGCCGGTCACGGTTATAATAACGTTTTACTAGTACATTCTCTTCTCGCTAGGTAGAAGCACCATGGCAACTGGTAACTGTCAAGGCAACTAACTACTAACGATAACTGTTTACCATTCATGGTTAAAATAACGTTTTAATAGTACACTCTCTTCTTGCTAGGTAGAAGCACTGTGGCAACTGGTAATTGACAAGGCAACTAACTACTAACGATAACTGTTTGCCCCTTACGGTTATAATAACGTTTTACTAGTACATTCTCTTCTCGCTAGGTAGAAGCACCGTGGCAACTAGTAACTGACAAGGCAACTAACTACTAACTATAACTGTTTGCCGATCACGGTTATAATAACGTTTTACTAGTACATTCTCTTCTCGCTAGGTAGAAGCACCGTCGCAACTGGTAACTGTCAAGGCAACTAGTTAGTTGATAACTGATAACTGACAAGGCAGTTAGTGTTCGTTAGTAGTTCGTTGCCTTGTTAGCTACCAGTTTTCACAGTGCTTCTACCTAGCGAGAAAAGATTGTACGCGTACTAGTGAAACGTTATTATAACCGTTAGTGGGACACAGTTATCGTTAGTAGTTATCGTAACTACTAACGATAACTGTGTCCCACTAACGGTTATAATAACGTTTCACTAATACGCGTACAATCTTTTCTCGCTAGGTAGAAGCACTGTGAAAACTGGTAGCTAACAAGGCAACGAACTACTAACGATAACTGTTTGCCACTCACGGTTATAATAACGTTTCACTAGTCCGATTACAATCTTTTCTCGCTAGGTAGAAGCACTGTGGAAACTGCTTCAAGGCAAGGCAACGAACTACTAACGATAACTGTTTGCCGCTCACGTTTATTATAACGTTTTAATAGTACGCGTACAATCTTTTCTCGCTAGGTAAAAGCACTGTGGTAACTGGTAACTGACAAGGCAACGAACTACTAACGATAACTGTTTGCCACTCACGGTTATAATAATGTTTCACTAGTACGAGTACTACCTTTTCTCGCTAATTAGAAGCACTGTGGAAACTGATAACTGACAAGGCAACGAACTACTAACGATAACTGTTTGCCACTCACGGTTATAATAACGTTTCACTAGTACGAGTACAATCTTTTCTCGCTAGGTAGAAGCACTGTGGAAACTGGTAACTGACCAAGCAACGAACTACTAACGATAACTGTTTGCCACTCACGGTTATAATAACGTTTCACTAGTACGAGTACAATCTTTTCTCGCTAGGTAGAAGCACTGTGGAAACTGGTAATTGACAAGGCAAAGAACTACTAACGATAACAGTTTGCCACTCACGTTTATAATAACAATTTACTAGTACGAGTACAATCTTTTCTCGCTAGGTAGAAGCACTGTGGTAACTGGTAACTGACAAGGCAACTAACTACTAACGATAACTGTTTGCCGCTCACGGTTAAAATAACGTTTTGCTAGTACATTCTCTTCTCGCTAGGTAGAAGCACTGTGGCAACTGGTAACTGGCAAGGCAACTAACTATTAACGATAACTGTTTGCCACTTACGGTTATAATAACGTTTTACTAGTACAATCTTTTCTCGCTAGGTAGAAGCACTGTGGCAACTGGTAACTGACAAGGCAACTAACTACTAACGATAACTGTTTGCCGCTCACGGTTAAAATAATGTTTTGCTAGTACATTCTCTTCTCGCTAGGTAGAAGCACTGTGGCAACTGGTAACTGACAAGGCAACCAACTACTAACGATAAATGTTTGCCCGTCACGGTTATAATAATGTTTTACTAGTACAAGTACAATCTTTTCTCGCTAGGTCGAAGCACTGTGGAAACTGGTAACTGACAAGGCAACGAACTACTAACGATAACTGTTTGCCTCTTACGGTTATAATAACGTTTTACTAGTACATTCTCTTCTCGCTAGGTAGAAGCACCGTGGCAACTGGTAACTGACAAGGCAACTAACTACTAACGATAACTGTTTGCCACTTACGGTTATAATAACGTTTTACTAGTACATTCCCTTCTCGCTAGGTAGAAGCACCGTGGCAACTGGTAACTGACAAGGCAACTAACTACTAACGATAACTGTTTACCGGTCACGGTTATAATAACGTTTTACTAGTACATTCTCTTCTCGCTAGGTAGAAGCACCATGGCAACTGGTAACTGTCAAGGCAACGAACTACTAACGATAACTGTTTGCCACTCACGGTTATAATAACGTTTTACTAATGCGAGTCCAATCTTTTCTCGCTAGGTAGAAGCACTGTGGCAACTGATAACTGACAAGGCAACGAACTAATAACGATAACAGTTTGCCGCTCACGGTTAAAATAACGTTTTGCTAGTACATTCTCTTCTCGCTAGGCAGAAGCACTGTGGTACTGGTAACTGACAAGGCAACTAACTACTAACGACAACTGTTTGCCACTCACGGTTAAAATAACGTTTTACTAATGCGAGTCCAATCTTTTCTCGCTAGGTAGAAGCACCGTGGCAACTGGTAACTGACAAGGCAACTAACTACTAACGATAACTGTTTGCCACTTACGGTTATAATAACGTTTTACTAGTACATTCTCTTCTCGCTAGGTAGAAGCACCGTGGCAACTGGTAACTGACAAGGCAACTAACTACTAACGATAACTGTTTACCGGTCACGGTTATAATAACGTTTTGCTAGTACATTCTCTTCTCGCTAGGCAGAAGCACTGTGGTACTGGTAACTGACAAGGCAACGAACTACTAACGATAACTGTTTGCCACTCACGGTTATAATAACGTTTTACTAATGCGAGTCCAATCTTTTCTCGCTAGGTAGAAGCACTGTGGCAACTGATAACTGACAAGGCAACGAACTAATAACGGTAACAGTTTGCCGCTCACGGTTAAAATAACGTTTTGCTAGTACATTCTCTTCTCGCTAGGTAAAAGCACTGTGGCAACTGGTAACTGGTAAGGCAACTAACTACTAACGATAACTGTTTACCACTCACGTTTAAAATAACGTTTTGCTACTACATTCTCTTCTCGCTAGGTAGAAACACCGTGGCAACTGGTAACTGGCTAGGCAACTAACTACTAACGATAACTGTTTGCCACTTACGGTTATAATAACGTTTTACTAGTACATTATCTTCTCCCTAGGTAGAAGCACTGTGGCAACTGGTAACTGACAAGGTAACTAACTATTAACGATAACTGTTTGCCTCTCACGGTTATAATAACGTTTTAATAGTACGCGTACAATCTTTTCTCGCTAGGTAGAAGCACTGTGGAAACTGGTAACTAACAAGGCAATGAACTACTAACGATTTTGCCACTCACGGTTATAATAACGTTTCACTAGTTCGAGTACAATCTTTTCTCGCTAGGTAGAAGCACTGTGGAAACTGGTAACTGACAAGGCAACGAACTACTAACGATAACTGTTTGCCACTCACGTTTATAATAACGTTTTAATAGTACGCGTACAATCTTTTCTCGCTAGGTAAAAGCACTGTGGTAACTGGTAACTGACAAGGCAACGAACTACTAACGATAACTGTTTGCCACTCACGGTTATAATAACGTTTCACTAGTACGAAACTAGGTACCTTTTCTCGCTAATTAGAAGCACTGTGGAAAGTGGTAACTGACAAGGCAACGAACTTCTAACGATAACTGTTTGCCACTCACGTTTATAATAACGTTTTAATAGTACGCGTACAATTTTTTCTCGCTAGGTAAAAGCACTGTGGTAACTGGTAACTGACAAGGCAACGAACTAGTAACGATAACTGTTTGCCACTCACGGTTATAATAACGTTTCACTAGTACGAGTACTACCTTTTCTCGCTAGGTAGAAGCACTGTGGTAACTGGTAACTGACAAGGCAAGTAACTACTAACGATAACTGTTTGCCTCTTACGGTTATAATAACGTTTTACTAGTACATTCTCTTCTCGCTAAGTAGAAGCACCGTGGCAACTGGTATCTGACAAGGCAACTAACTACTAACAATAACTGTTTGCCACTTACGGTTATAATAACGTTTTACTAGTACATTCTCTTCTCGCTAGGTAGAAGCACCGTGGCAACCGGTAACTGACAAGGCAACTAACTACTAACGATAACTGTTTACCGGTCACGGTTATAATAACGTTTTACTAGTACATTCTCTTCTCACTAGGCAGAAGCACTGTGGTACTAGTAACTGACAAGGCAACTAACTACTAACGACAATTGTTTGCCGCTCACGTTTAAAATAACGTTTTGTTAGTACATTCGCTTCTCGCTAGGTAGAAGCACTGTGGCAACTGGTAACTGTCAAGGCAACGAACTACTAACGATAACAGTTTGCCGCTCCCGATTAAAATAACGTTTTGCTACTACATTCTCTTCTCGCTAGGTAGAAACACCGTGGCAACTAGTAACTGGCTAGGCAACAAACTACTAACGATAACTGTTTGCCACTTACGGTTATAATAACGTTTTACTAATACATTCTCTTCTCACTAGGTAGAAGCACCGTGGGAACTGGTAACTGACAAGGCAACTAACTACTAACGATAACTGTTTGCCACTTACGGTTATAATAACGTTTTACTAGTACATTCTCTTCTCGCTAGGTAGAAGCACCGTGGCAACTGGTAACTGAAAAGGCAACTAACTACTAACGATAACTGTTTGCCACTTACGGTTATAATATCGTTTTACTAGTACATTCTCTTCTCGCTAGGTAGAAGCACCGTGGCAACTGGTAACTGACAAGGCAACTAACTACTAACGATAACTGTTTACCGGTCACGGTTAAAATAACGTTTTAATAGTACAATCTCTTCTTGCTAGGTAGAAGCACTGTGGCAACTGGTAATTGACAAGGCAACGAACTACTAACGATAACTGTTTGCCACTCACGGTTATAATAACGTTTCACTAGTACGAGTACAATCATTTCTCGCTAGGTAGAAGCACTGTGGAAACTGGTAATTGACAAGGCAACGAACTACTAACGATAACAGTTTGCCGCTCACGTTTATAATAACGTTTTAATAGTACGCGTACAATCTTTTCTCGCTAGGTAAAAGCACTGTGGTAACTGGTAACTGACAAGGCAACGAACTACTAACGATAACAGTTTGCCGCTCACATTTATAATAACAATTTACTAGTACGAGTACAATCTTTTCTCGCTAGGTAGAAGCACTGTGGAAACTGGTAACTGACAAGGCAACGAACTACTAACGATAACTGTTTGCCACTCACGGTTATAATAACGTTTCACTAGTACGAGTACAATCATTTCTCGCTAGGTAGAAGCACTGTGGAAACTGGTAATTGACAAGGCAACGAACTACTAACGATAACAGTTTGCCGCTCACGTTTATAATAACAATTTACTAGTATGAGTACAATCTTTTCTCGCTAGGAAGAAGCACTGTGGTAACTGGTAACTGACAAGGCAGCTAACTACTAACGATAACTGTTTGCCGCTCACGGTTAAATAACGTTTTATTAGTACAATCTCTTCTTGCTAGGTAGAAGCGCTGTGGCAACTGGTAACTGGCAAGGCAACTAACTACTAACGATAACTGTTTGCCACTTACGGTTATAATAACGTTTTACTAGTATAATCATTTCTCGCTAGGTAGAAGCACTGTGGCAACTGGTAACTGACAAGGCAACTAACTACTAACGATAACTGTTTGCCGCTCACGGTTAAAATAACGTTTTGCTAGTACATTCTCTTCTCGCTAGGTAGAAGCACTGTGGCAACTGGTAACTGACAAGGCAACTAACTACTAACGATAAATGTTTGCCCGTCACGGTTATAATAATGTTTTACTAGTACAAGTACAATCTTTTCTCGCTAGGTCGAAGCACTGTGGAAACTGGTAACTGACAAGGCAACGAACTACTAACGATAACTGTTTGCCACTCACAGTTATAATAACGTTTTACTAGTACGAGTTCAATCTTTTCTCGCTAGGTAGAAGCACTGTGGAAACTGGTAACTGACCAGGCAACGAACTACTAACGATAAATGTTCGCCGGTCACGGTTATAATAACGTATTACTAGTACAAGTACAATCTTTTCTCGCTAGGTCGAAGCACTGTGGAAACTGGTAAATGACAAGGCAACGAACTACTAACGATAACTGTTTGCCACTTACGGTTATAATAACGTTTTACTAGTACATTCTCTTCTCGCTAGGTAGAAGCACCGTGGCAACTGGTAACTGACAAGGCAACTAACTACTAACGATAACTGTTTACCGGTCACGGTTATAATAACGTTTTACTAGTACATTCTCTTCTCACTAGGCAGAAGCACTGTGGTACTGGTAACTGACAAGGCAACTAACTACTAACGACAACTGTTTGCCGCTCACGTTTAAAATAACGTTTTGTTAGTACATTCTCTTCTCGCTAGGTAGAAGCACTGTGGCAACTGGTAACTGTCAAGGCAACGAACTACTAACGATAACAGTTTGCCGCTCCCGATTAAAATAACGTTTTGCTACTACATTCTCTTCTCGCTAAGTAGAAACACCGTGGCAACTGGTAACTGGCTAGGCAACTAACTACTAACGATAACTGTTTGCCACTTACGGTTATAATAACGTTTTACTAGTACATTCTCTTCTCGCTAGGTAGAAGCACCGTGGCAACTGGTAACTGTCAAGGCAACTAACTACTAACGATAACTGTTTGCCACTTACGGTTATAATAACGTTTTACTAGTACATTCTCTTCTCGCTAGGTAGAAGCACCGTGGCTACTGGTAACTGACAAGGCAACTAACTACTAACGATAACTGTTTACCGGTCACGGTTATAATAACGTTTTACTAGTACATTCTCTTCTCGCTAGGTAGAAGCACCATGGCAACTGGTAACTGTCAAGGCAACTAACTACTAACGATAACTGTTTACCACTCACGGTTAAAATAACGTTTTAATAGTACAATCTCTTCTTGCTAGGTAGAAGCACTGTGGCAACTGGTAATTGACAAGGCAACGAACTACTAACGATAACTGTTTGCCACTTACGGTTATAATAACGTTTTACTAGTACATTCTCTTCTCGCTAGGTAGAAGCACCGTGGCAACTGGTAACTGACAAGGCAACTAACTACTAATGATAACTGTTTGCCGGTCACGGTTATAATAACGTTTTACTAGTACATTCTCTTCTCGCTAGGTAGAAGCACCATGGCAACTGGTAACTGTCAAGGCAACTAACTACTAACAATAATTGTTTACCACTCATGGTTAAAATAACGTTTTAATAGTACAATCTCTTCTTGCTAGGTAGAAGCACTGTGGCAACTGGTAATTGACAAGGCAACTCACTACTAACGATAACTGTTTGCCACTTACGGTTATAATAACGTTTTACTAGTACATTCTCTTCTCGCTAGGTAGAAGCACCGTGGCAACTGGTAACTGACAAGGCAACTAACTACAAACTATAACTGTTTGCCGGTCACGGTTATAATAACGTTTTACTAGTACATTCTCTTCTCGCTAGGTAGAAGCACCGTCGCAACTGGTAAGTGTCAAGGCAACTAACTACTAACGATAACTGTGTCCCACTTACGGTTATAATTTCACTAGTACGCGTACAATCTTTTCTCGCTAGGTAGAAGCACTGTGAAAACTGGTAACTAACAAGGCAACGAACTACTAACGATAACTGTTTGCCACTCACGGTTATAATAACGTTTCACTAGTACGAGCACAATCTTTTCTCGCTAGGTAGAAGCACTGTGGAAACTGGTAACTGACAAGGCAACGAACTACTAACGATAACTGTTTGCCGCTCACGTTTATAATAACGTTTTAATAGTACGCGTACAATCTTTTCTCGCTAGGTAAAAGCACTGTGGTAACTGGTAACTGACAAGGCAACGAACTACTAACATAACTGTTTGCCACTCACGGTTATAATAATGTTTCACTAGTACGAGTACTACCTTTTCTCGCTAATTAGAAGCACTGTGGAAACTGGTAACTGACAAGGCAACGAACTTCTAACGATAACTGTTTGCCACTCACGTTTATAATAACGTTTTAATAGTACGCGTACAATCTTTTCTCGCTAGGTAAAAGCACTGTGGTAACTGGTAACTGACAAGGCAACGAACTAGTAACGATAACTGTTTGCCACTCACGGTTATAATAACGTTTCACTAGTACGAGTACTACCTTTTCTCGCTAGGTAGAAGCACTGTGGTAACTGGTAACTGACAAGGCAAGTAACTACTAACGATAACTGTTTGCCTCTTACGGTTATAATAACGTTTTACTAGTACATTCTCTTCTCGCTAGGTAGAAGCACCGTGGCAACTGGTATCTGACAAGGCAACTAACTACTAACAATAACTGTTTGCCACTTACGGTTATAATAACGTTTTACTAGTACATTCTCTTCTCGCTAGGTAGAAGCACCGTGGCAACCGGTAACTGACAAGGCAACTAACTACTAACGATAACTGTTTACCGGTCACGGTTATAATAACGTTTTACTAGTACATTCTCTTCTCACTAGGCAGAAGCACTGTGGTACTGGTAACTGACAAGGCAACTAACTACTAACGACAACTGTTTGCCGCTCACGTTTAAAATAACGTTTTGTTAGTACATTCGCTTCTCGCTAGGTAGAAGCACTGTGGCAACTGGTAACTGTCAAGGCAACGAACTACTAACGATAACAGTTTGCCGCTCCCGATTAAAATAACGTTTTGCTACTACATTCTCTTCTCGCTAGGTAGAAACACCGTGGCAACTGGTAACTGGCTAGGCAACTAACTACTAACGATAACTGTTTGCCACTTACGGTTATAATAACGTTTTACTAGTACATTCTCTTCTCACTAGGTAGAAGCACCGTGGGAACTGGTAACTGACAAGGCAACTAACTACTAACGATAACTGTTTGCCACTTACGGTTATAATAACGTTTTACTAGTACATTCTCTTCTCGCTAGGTAGAAGCACCGTGGCAACTGGTAACTGAAAAGGCAACTAACTACTAACGATAACTGTTTGCCACTTACGGTTATAATATCGTTTTACTAGTACATTCTCTTCTCGCTAGGTAGAAGCACCGTGGCAACTGGTAACTGACAAGGCAACTAACTACTAACGATAACTGTTTACCGGTCACGGTTAAAATAACGTTTTAATAGTACAATCTCTTCTTGCTAGGTAGAAGCACTGTGGCAACTGGTAATTGACAAGGCAACGAACTACTAACGATAACTGTTTGCCACTTACGGTTATAATAACGTTTTACTAGTACATTCTCTTCTCGCTAGGTAGAAGCACCGTGGCAACTGGTAACTGACAAGGCAACTAACTACTAACGATAACTGTTTACCGGTCACGGTTAAAATAACGTTTTAATAGTACAATCTCTTCTTGCTAGGTAGAAGCACTGTGGCAACTGGTAATTGACAAGGCAACGAACTACTAACGATAACTGTTTGCCACTTACGGTTATAATATCGTTTTACTAGTACATTCTCTTCTCGCTAGGTAGAAGCACCGTGGCAACTGGTAACTGACAAGGCAACTAACTACTAATGATAACTGTTTGCCGGTCACGGTTATAATAACGTTTTACTAGTACATTCTCTTCTCGCTAGGTAGAAGCACCATGGCAACTGGTAACTGTCAAGGCAACTAACTACTAACGATAACTGTTTACCACTCATAGTTAAAATAACGTTTTAATAGTACAATCTCTTCTTGCTAGGTAGAAGCACTGTGGCAACTGGTAATTGACAAGGCAACTAACTACTAACGATAACTGTTTGCCACTTACGGTTATAATAACGTTTTACTAGTACATTCTCTTCTCGCTAGGTAGAAGCACCGTGGCAACTGGTAACTGACAAGGCAACTAACTACAAACTATAACTGTTTGCCGGTCACGGTTATAATAACGTTTTACTAGTACATTCTCTTCTCGCTAGGTAGAAGCACCGTCGCAACTGGTAACTGTCAAGGCAACTAACTACTAACGATAACTGTGTCCCACTTACAGTTATAATAACGTTTCACTAGTACGCGTACAATCTTTTCTCGCTAGGTAGAAGCACTGTGAAAACTGGTAACTAACAAGGCAACGAACTACTAACGATAACTGTTTGCCACTCACGGTTATAATAACGTTTCACTAGTACGAGCACAATCTTATCTCGCTAGGTAGAAGCACTGTGGAAACTGGTAACTGACAAGGCAACGAACTACTAACGATAACTGTTTGCCGCTCACGTTTATAATAACGTTTTAATAGTACGCGTACAATCTTTTCTCGCTAGGTAAAAGCACTGTGGTAACTGGTAACTGACAAGGCAACGAACTACTAACGATAACAGTTTGCCGCTCACATTTATAATAACAATTTACTAGTACGAGTACAATCTTTTCTCGCTAGGTAGAAGCGCTGTGGCAACTGGTAACTGGCAAGGCAACTAACTACTAACGATAACTGTTTGCCACTCACGGTTATAATAATGTTTCACTAGTACGAGTACTACCTTTTCTCGCTAATTAGAAGCACTGTGGAAACTGGTAACTGACAAGGCAACTAACTACTAACGATAACTGTTTGCCACTCACGGTTATAATAACGTTTCACTAGTACGAGTACAATCATTTCTCGCTAGGTAGAAGCACTGTGGAAACTGGTAATTGACAAGGCAACGAACTACTAACGATAACAGTTTGCCGCTCACGTTTATAATAACAATTTACTAGTATGAGTACAATCTTTTCTCGCTAGGTAGAAGCACTGTGGTAACTGGTAACTGACAAGGCAGCTAACTACTAACGATAACTGTTTGCCGCTCACGGTTAAATAACGTTTTACTAGTACAATCTCTTCTTGCTAGGTAGAAGCGCTGTGGCAACTGGTAACTGGCAAGGCAACTAACTACTAACGATAACTGTTTGCCACTTACGGTTATAATAACGTTTTACTAGTATAATCTTTTCTCGCTAGGTAGAAGCACTGTGGCAACTGGTAACTGACAAGGCAACTAACTACTAACGATAACTGTTTGCCGCTCACGGTTAAAATAACGTTTTGCTAGTACATTCTCTTCTCGCTAGGTAGAAGCACTGTGGCAACTGGTAACTGACAAGGCAACTAACTACTAACGATAAATGTTTGCCCGTCACGGTTATAATAATGTTTTACTAGTACAAGTACAATCTTTTCTCGCTAGGTCGAAGCACTGTGGAAACTGGTAACTGACAAGGCAACGAACTACTAACGATAACTGTTTGCCACTCACAGTTATAATAACGTTTTACTAGTACGAGTTCAATCTTTTCTCGCTAGGTAGAAGCACTGTGGAAACTGGTAACTGACCAGGCAACGAACTACTAACGATAAATGTTTGCCGGTCACGGTTATAATAACGTATTACTAGTACAAGTACAATCTTTTCTCGCTAGGTCGAAGCACTGTGGAAACTTGTAAATGACAAGGCAACGAACTACTAACGATAACTGTTTGCCACTTACGGTTATAATAACGTTTTACTAGTACATTCTCTTCTCGCTAGGTAGAAGCACCGTGGCAACTGGTAACTGACAAGGCAACTAACTACTAACGATAACTGTTTACCGGTCACGGTTATAATAACGTTTTACTAGTACATTCTCTTCTCACTAGGCAGAAGCACTGTGGTACTGGTAACTGACAAGGCAACTAACTACTAACGACAACTGTTTGCCGCTCCCGATTAAAATAACGTTTTGCTACTACATTCTCTTCTCGCTAAGTAGAAACACCGTGGCAACTGGTAACTGGCTAGGCAACTAACTACTAACGATAACTGTTTGCCACTTACGGTTATAATAACGTTTTACTAGTACATTCTCTTCTCGCTAGGTAGAAGCACCGTGGCAACTGGTAACTGTCAAGGCAACTAACTACTAACGATAACTGTTTGCCACTTACGGTTATAATAACGTTTTACTAGTACATTCTCTTTTCGCTAGGTAGAAGCACCGTGGCAACTGGTAACTGACAAGGCAACTAACTACTAACGATAACTGTTTACCGGTCACGGTTATAATAACGTTTTACTAGTACATTCTCTTCTCGCTAGGTAGAAGCACCATGGCAACTGGTAACTGTCAAGGCAACTAACTACTAACGATAACTGTTTACCACTCACTTTTAAAAAAACGTTTTAATAGTACAATCTCTTCTTGCTAGGTAGAAGCACTGTGGCAACTGGTAATTGACAAGGCAACGAACTACTAACGATAACTGTTTGCCACTTACGGTTATAATAACGTTTTACTAGTACATTCTCTTCTCGCTAGGTAGAAGCACCGTGGCAACTGGTAACTGACAAGGCAACTAACTACAAATGATAACTGTTTGCCGGTCACGGTTATAATAACGTTTTACTAGTACATTCTCTTCTCGCTAGGTAGAAGCACCATGGCAACTGGTAACTGAAGAGCTAAGTGGATGAAGGGGGTATGTGACGAAATCTAAGTTTTTAGATATCAGCGCTTAAAGTTTTTAACTGTCTACTTTTACCGTAGGCAAATATTTCATATTTTTTAGTTATATTTCTTTTACTACAAGTACATAGTTTTAACTAATAATAGTATTAATTTTTTAAAATTTTATTTAGTACATAATTTTTAATAAAAAAAGTACATACCTCCTTCTTTCACAAATTATTGATTTAGACTTGATAATGAATAGAATGGATGAAGGGGTTATGTTAATCAAAATCACTGATTTTGCCAGTAATACACAATATTATTTATTTCAAACAACTCTTTTGCAACATAAAGCATCAAGTTACTGATAGTCACTCAAGATTTGCTGATACCACCACTTATGATGGTCTGGGATGAAGATCAGCTGCTCTTTCAGGTTTTCTACTTTAGGTTGCTTCAAAGAACCTGTTTTTCTCATCAATCGTGGTATGGTGATCGGTTCCTCCAGTTTTGGCTCTTCATGCAATTTGTGGTAGATGTTCACCTTCTGGAAAGGTGTGTATTCATCGTAGTTGGTTTTGAACAGATAAGATCCGTATTCCTCAACCCGTATCCATTTGATACTGTCACGAAAGTAAACTTTGTTGTTTTCATCTTTCTTTCTGTTGTACAATTTCATGTCACGCTCAAGAGAATCAGTTGCTCTAAAATGCTGAGTCATGTCAATGATTTTGTTTTTGGAACATGATTTGACAATGATCTCTCGATACTCATCAGGGGAGTATATGTTTTGATGTTTGCGCAGGTTTTTTTCAATACGGCCAAAATCCCGATCCGAATCAAGGTAGGTGTGGCCAACCTCTGGGAATTTATGGTCTATCACCTTGAAAACTCCTTTTTGAATAAGGTATTGGTACAAGCAAACCAAAAGGAAGTTTTTGTTCTGACCAGAACATGAGTCTGACCAGATGATGAGGTGGTCTTTCTCTTTTACAGCTTCTTCTAGCTCTAAAAATGTAAGAAGGCAGCTTAATATTTCTGAGCTTCCTCTTGAAGCTTGATCTTCAGTCCAGCAACAAAAAACTGCTTTGTCTCCTTTTTTGGTAGTTAAATGAACACCAAAATTGTACATCCACAGTTGCCGCAAGTAAAATGCTTTAGACGTGCTCAGCCTAGGTAGTGGCATCGTCTGTTGCAAATCCATTGTCATGTAAGCCAAATTTTCCGAACTTTTGGCCTTCTCCCGATCAGCTTTTAACGCATCATACGCTTCCTGATAGTTTGCAACATGCTCATCATTAGAATCTCCAGCATCACACGTGCTGCACGTGTCGCTTTTAGGGTAGCCGAATGACAGATTGAATTCAGAAACAAACACGTTTCTATATGTACATTCTTTGATATGGAAGTTGGGAGCAACATTGTCTTGGGTACACTTTTCCAAATACAGTTTATGCATTTTTGCAATCGATAACAAAGGTGAAAGGTACTTTTTGTTAATATTTTTGGTTCGAGAGTAGTGCGACTCTTCGGCTGGAAATTGGGCAATGTGTTGTTTGACATACTCTCTGACTTGATCAGGAAGCTTATGTGGCCTGTTCTTGTGTTTGCCTCTTTTATCCAACTCAGGGGCAGTTCGCCCAGCCTTTATAGACTTTTGGATTAAATCTATCTTTTTCAAACTTATACAATAGAGATTAGCAAAAGCAGTTTTGCAAACAAATGTCTGTTTTCCATCAAAGGTTATTACATATTTAAACGATGCTGATTTGTGTTTTATGGCACCTTTCCTTGATCTGCTAACAGGGTGTATCTTAATGGAACCAAACAACAATGAATTCTTTGCATTTATGTCCAACTTGTAAAATTGATTAAAAATGCTTTTTCGATCAGCAACTGTAAACGCTTCATTACATTTTAATCGACATTTCTTCTTACATAATATTTCTTGTGTATGAAAAGACTTAGCTTGCACTTCTCTTCCTTTGTAGTCTGTATACGCTTCTCCTTTCTGCCTTGCGATTGCAGCTTTACGTTTTGCCCACTCATCAGGATTTCTTTTCCGCTTTCTTGACGACTTGTCTCTCGGTGAAAAGTGTTTCTTCTTTGTAGCAGGCCTAAATGTTTGGCTTGGTATCGGCTGCCTTGGTCCCTGGTTAAAGGGGATGGCATTCATTCTTATTCTATTGCTATTGTTTTCATCGTCATCACTCGGTCCCACAAAATCGTCTTCTTCTTCAGAGTTGTTTGAAGTCTCAGCTCCAGCACTTGGAACTTCATCTTCATCACTTGGACCGATTACTAGTTCATTTCCAGAATTGCCATTATTTACCCTTAATGGTGAAGATTCTGGAAATCCGGGGTCAGAATCGCTTAGATCCTCAAAATCAGGCTGGTACTCGTCACTTGAAGGATCCCCGAACAAGCAGCTGGTATCTGACTCACTCTCGGATCCAGACGCTGAAAACAAACCATCACATGTAGCCTAGTTATAGGAAATAAAACAAATTGGTCAAAACTAATAGGTATAGGTCAAAACGATATAGGTTTTGGGTTAGGTAATCTTTAATAGGTTAGTGAATAGGTTTGAGTACGGTAAAGGCTTGGGCTCGTGAAGTTAGGTTAAGATTGTTAGGCTATCGTTTAATTTGGTAGCCTATTTTAAGAATATGTGGTGTGCTAACTATACCGTTCAGGGTATGAGAGGTAAAAAAACCTTGATCAGTACACTTGAAAACTTTATTTCCATTCATGCAACTTTTTAGAATACAATCTAGGCTAGCCTTAATTGCCCTATGTTAATTTCACTTTTACAGTGTTTTTTTCAATCTAGTCTAGGGCATTGTTTAAAATTTGTCATTATAAACTTAAAGGAGATAGTACACTCAGTATTACAGAAGTGATTTGCTTCAAATGTCACAAAGTTAAGCTTAATATTACAGGTTTATAGCACTATGATATAACCAAACATTTTTAGGTTAGGTTACAAAAACACTAATAACAAGGTTTTAGCTTACCTTTGTTTTCATTATCTTCATGTTTTGCAGCTTGCAAAGCTAAATTCAAAATCCTCTTCCCTCTTGACTCCATTTTAATAACAAATCATCATGTTTACACAGAACTATAATCAAAAATAGTAGGAACACAAACACTCTATGCTTCTCTGTTTGTTACAGCTATTTAATGGATGAAGGTAGTATGTTACACTTTTTGTTAGGTTTTGAATGGAAGATGGTGGTATGTGCACATACTTACGTCATACCTCCTTCTTCCATTTGATACACTGTTTCTAATTGTACATACCTCCTTCATCAACTAAAAATATCAGTTGTTAAGCATGTTAGGCATTCAGAATAAATGCAATTACTTAAATTAGCACATACCACCTTCTTCCATGATGAAATCTGAAAATTTTCAAAAATGTCACATACCTCCTTCATCCACTTAGCTCTTCAACTGTCAAGGCAACTAACTACTAACAATAATTGTTTACCACTCATGGTTAAAATAACGTTTTAATAGTACAATCTCTTCTTGCTAGGTAGAAGCACTGTGGCAACTGGTAATTGACAAGGCAACTCACTACTAACGATAACTGTTTGCCACTTACGGTTATAATAACGTTTTACTAGTACATTCTCTTCTCGCTAGGTAGAAGCACCGTGGCAACTGGTAACTGACAAGGCAACTAACTACAAACTATAACTGTTTGCCGGTCACGGTTATAATAACGTTTTACTAGTACATTCTCTTCTCGCTAGGTAGAAGCACCGTCGCAACTGGTAAGTGTCAAGGCAACTAACTACTAACGATAACTGTGTCCCACTTACGGTTATAATTTCACTAGTACGCGTACAATCTTTTCTCGCTAGGTAGAAGCACTGTGAAAACTGGTAACTAACAAGGCAACGAACTACTAACGATAACTGTTTGCCACTCACGGTTATAATAACGTTTCACTAGTACGAGCACAATCTTTTCTCGCTAGGTAGAAGCACTGTGGAAACTGGTAACTGACAAGGCAACGAACTACTAACGATAACTGTTTGCCGCTCACGTTTATAATAACGTTTTAATAGTACGCGTACAATCTTTTCTCGCTAGGTAAAAGCACTGTGGTAACTGGTAACTGACAAGGCAACGAACTACTAACATAACCGTTTGCCACTCACGGTTATAATAATGTTTCACTAGTACGAGTACTACCTTTTCTCGCTAATTAGAAGCACTGTGGAAACTGGTAACTGACAAGGCAACGAACTACTAACGATAACTGTTTGCTACTCACGGTTATAATAACGTTTTACTAGTACGAGTACAATCTTTTCTCGCTAGGTAGAAGCACTGTGGAAACTGGTAACTGACCAGGCAACGAACTACTAACGATAACTCTTTGCGACTCACGGTTATAATAACGTTTCAAAAAAAATACGGAAAAAATCTTTTTGTTC